>OY755246.1:43690553-43973881 GCA_963576725.1 Azorinus chamasolen | reverse complement strand
TTTCTCGTTGACACGAAGTTTTTGTAAAGTCCCAACTTTTCTTCCTATATATTCTATATAAATTTAAGTTTTTAAGACGAGTTCGAACTGATCACGTTTCCGTTAAATCGAAGTCATTTTCCGTCCCCAAAGTGTTTGTTTGCATGTAATTATCGGTGTTTGTATCGAAGTCGCACCTCTCAGTCTGATTGAGTTCGAGGTGTGAATTGGACCGTTTGATCCGACCTGGCAAAGTACGCCAGGTGATCGCGACACACTTAATTACAGTGTTTTGTGGGTAAACAATCACTGATGTCAGATAATTATTCGAACTGTGGAACAATGCCACATTGAGTGAACGTTATTTAATAAAATGACACCTACCGTTCATTCGTCCTAAGTGTCAATCATGACTACTGTAGTAAGAAAGATAACTCTCAAGCGTCCTCGCTTCCGGACGATTTTGTAGAGATTGGATAAACAGTAAGATCTGTTCCTTATTTTATTACCAATACATGCAGTTCAACATTGAATTGAATTTGTCACTTGAGTAATAGCGAAACAGCTCACGGCGAAACATGTAAAATGGTGACTACATTTTGAAACGTCTGGTTTCCCGAATAAGGCTGTTCTCTTAGATGTACCGGAAGTACACGAATTGGCAACCAGCTAGTTCACGTGTGATTGCGTATTTCCAGTGCCCGTTTAGGAAAAGGGATTTCCCATAGAAATGGCGTAAACAAACGATGCACTTTAAAAATCGCCAAACCAACGGTGATTAATTCAATGATAAGGCAAAAGGGATCTGAAAATTGGATAGGGCCTTGTAAATTACAGCATAGTGTCATTAATGGAGGGTAGGAAAGACAGAATTTTGTTCTCGCAGTAATGGATCAACACGCACATGTACAATTTTATTTACACAGAGTGCGATTCTTTTACACAATGTGAAGACTAAACTGTACAAGCACATTAGTATGCTTGTAATATGGCAGCTTGTTTAAGGTGAACGTAATGGAAGAAACTGGATTTTTTTTTTTGAAAAAATGGCTTGTGATTTTTGAGTCGAACTCTCAATGAGTCGAAGTTTTTAACGGGTCCCTACGAACTCGACATAACGAGAGTCGACTGTATATAGATCTGATCCTACAGTTTTGTCTCAGTAAAAAATTCCCTTGAAAATGTAACATTATGAATATTAACCCTTTACTCCATAAATACGCCTTTCTACTTCTTTGCAAACAGAGTAGACCCAGATCAGACCGCTCCTATAGGAGCCGTTTGATCAGGGTCTGCTCTGTTTGCTTATGATATAGTATAGATATAATTGTACAGTTTCTGCCATGGCCAAAAATCCATGTGTCCATGTGCTATTATAACAAATTAATCTAATTAATATTCATGACATCGTTATCTCTTACATGAATATTCATGGAGAAAAGGGATAAGTAAATTAATATTCATACAGTGATCAGTTCATACTTAAATATTCATCTTGGAAAGGGTTGTTGTCCTGATGATCATGCCATTTAACCCTTTCCCTGATATAAACACCTTTTCACCTATTTGCAAACAGAGTAGACCCAGATCAGATGGCTCCTCAGTTTGTTTATGGTTTAATATAGATCTAGTTCTTCAGTTTATGTCTCAGCCAAAATTTCCTCTGTTCATATGCTGTTTTAAAAATTAATCTAATTAATATTCATGATGTCATTATTTCATATATGAACATTGAACAGGTAAAGGGTTAAAGAAAAAAATAAATTATTCTAGTATCGATATTGAAAATATTTTTCCTGAATAGCTTATTAAACTGTGTAAAGTGTGATAATTAAGAATCTATTCTCTTGTTAGCTCGTCTGTTTCGAAGAAATCATGAGCTATTGTCGTAACTCCGGCGTCGTGAATGTCGTCGTCGTCCGAAATCTTAACATTGACCATAACTTCTTCAAGTTTTCATTTACAACCATCATTTTTGGTATGCATGTTCATCTTGACAAGGCCTATCCACACATACCAAAATGATAACAGACAAGTGTTCGCACCTGCTTGCAGTGCTCTTGTTTTATGTCATTGTGTATGTTTCTATCTCAAGTTTCATAATTTAATTGTACTTTCCCTCCATATGCATATTCATTTGAGGAGAATATTTTTGCATCAAATATTAGTAGGTACTGATACATGCAATTCGGAAATGTTTTTGTGACCATATTCAGCTTGAGCTGAATTGTGGGTCAGTGATGTTTATTTAGGATAATGTACAGATACTGTTGGATTGTTTTTTTCCAGAAATTATTTTTCAAGCTTCGTCGGATGACACCATGTTTTCTTTGTAATGTGGACTTTAACCTAGAGGTTCCAGAGGAAGATGAGATTCAGATCACGGTCAATGGTATTTGTGTGGCGGTAGATGACACGGTATCACAGAACAACTCGTACATGGATTGCCAAGGATCATCATCATCCAGTAAAAGTCTCCTCAAGCCAGGTAACAGGATGGGTATCATGTAAAAGGGCACTAGATCTACACTGTTTGCTGTGGTAGTATAACCCTTTCCTTCATATAAACGTGTTTTCATGCATTTGCAAACAGAGTAGACCGAGATCAGATGGCTCCTTTAGGAGCCATCTGATCAGGACAGGGTCTGCTCTGTTTGCTAATGGAATTTGAAAGATGTCTAAAATGGTCATAATGTTCTACCATCCACATTTCATTGTACATGTAACTGTTTTTTCCATGAATATTCAGTAGGTTTTGAAATTTTAAAAAAATGTAGAGTAGGGAAAGGGATATAAAGGGCAATTGACACTGATAATTTAAGCCTGTATTTGATAGATACATTTTTCGACGACTTTACAAGAAGTGTAGACCAAGAGCAGACGACTCTTGTAGGACACATCTGATCAGATCTTCTCTGTTTGCTTATGAATTATTATAGAACTGATTCTCAAGTGACTGCCATGTCTAACATTACTGTGCTCATATGCCATTATAAAACACAGCTAATTAATATTCATTGTGTCATTCTTTCTTACCTGAATATCCATGGCATAAAGGGTTAACCCATTCCCTCATAGGCTATTTTTAGATCCAACCACTCTGAATAAATCTACCGAAAAGGGGCATTAATTAGAGAAAAGGAAAAGTTTAGAATTTTGTAGTTTGAAACCATTGTGATAAATAGAGCATTTGCTCCTATAGGAGCAAATGCTCTATTTATCACAATGGTTTCAACAGGTGACTTTTACAGAGGCGTAGAAAGGCGTATTTATGGAGGAAAGGGTTAAAGAAGTGAAGTGCATTGATTCATAGACAAGTTGACCTGGATCTCCATTGTTCTCAGGGTCTAAATGAGCCTTTCTGTGCAAATATCATCCTTTAGTCTGTGCAAATGGTAGAAGCGTAACATGTGCCATCTTTAACCCTTTACTCTTTGAATATTCATTTAAGAAGTAATGACATCAGGAATATTGATTACATTTTTTTTTGTAATGGCACATGTATACAGGAAATTGGCTAGCAATGGCAGAAGATGTAGAATCATATCTATATTTTTACATAAACTTACCAGGCCCTGATCAGACTGCTCTAATAAGAGCCGTCAGATCTGGGTCTACTCTGTTTGCAAAGGTGTAGCAAGGTGTATTCACAGAGTGAAAGGTTAAAACAAAACAAACTGGCCAGGTTCTATTCTGTTTGTGACACAATGTAGAGTCTGTTCTGTTCTTGACTTGTATGACAAACAGTATAGAACTGGTTCAGATGCCACATTTAAAATGTGGGTCCTGATCTGGTTTGAAACTGTTCAAAAAACCTATGATTTTAATTCGTACAGCAGTGCTCAAATATTCATTAGTTTCACCATGTTTCTTATCCCATCACTTTGACAGTATGAAGTAACAGCCATACATAATGTTTGCTAAGCTGACAGTTTTACTGAAAGGTGATATCTCACTCTATGATTCTGAATAAATTTGCATAAATGAAGTCTTCCAATGATAAATAAATAAGTTGCTATTTAAATTATTTAAATGTTGAAACTGCTTTGTACAGCTTAACCCATTCCCTTGTGGGCTGTATTTAGATCCAACCTCTTTCAATTAATCAACTGAAAAGGAGCATTTACTAGAAAAATAGAAAATTTTAGAATTGTATAATTCTGAAACCATCATGATAAATAGAGCATTTGCTCCTATGGAGCAACCGCTCTATTTATCACAATGGTTTCATAAAGTCACTTTTACAGAGGCGTCAAAAGGCATCATTATGAGGGAATGGGTTAAAAGGTTTGCTAACCTGTTGTATTGTTTCCTGTAAAGTAGTCAGGGTATGGATATTCTATCTTTTAACAAGCTGTTTGAATATAGTTGATCCTATATGTATGGTTAGCCCTATGAGTAAGGGATTGTTTGTTTTTTCTCTAAACTGTGTGGGTCATAGGGCCAGGTCACTCCCAATTTTTATCACACATCAGTACCTAAGAGTATAGATGTTCATATTTTTCTGCAAACCAGTCAAATCTGTTTTGTTTTCTGCAAACCACCTGCACCTGACTACCAATTTCAGAAAATGTCTACTAAGGTCTTGTATTAGGGCTTTTTGTGCCTTGTTAAAAGCGTTTTGTTGCAGACCATTGCATAGACATGTTCCCTAATTTTAGGCCTGTATTAACCCTTTCCACCATAGATACGCTTTTCTACACCTTTGCAAACAGGGAAGACCCAGATCAGATGGCTCCTCGAGGAGCCGTTTGATCAGGGTCTGCTCTGTTTGCTTATGAAATAATATATAGCATTATGAGGTACCATTTGAGAGAGCTCACTTGGGCATACACCCTGTATGCAACTAATTTTCAGGCAATCAATCAGTCAAGTTCTGTTTGTTAATTTGTTTCAGCCAACCAGTCAGGGTCAGGTGCTAGTGGCGACAATGTGGATGAGATGATGTTTGCCATGGAGGAGGTCACGGAAGCAGCAGGCACAGCGGTACCACCAAAAGGTAGGCAAGTTGTCATGCCATTAACTGATTCCTTCATATTCATAATTTGCGGCCTTTTGATGCCTCTGTAAAAATAACTTTTTGGAAGCATTGTGATAAATACAGCATTTTCTCCATAGAGCCAATGCTCTATTTATTATCCCCCACCGCATAGCGGAGGGGGGTTATAGGAATGGCCTTCGTCTGTCTGTCTGTCCGTCCGTCTGTCCGTCTGTCCGTCTGTCCGTAACAATTTCGTGTCCGCTCCATATCTCCTATACCCCTTGAAGGATTTTCACGAAACTTGCCTCAAATGTTAACCAAGTTGAGACGATGTGCAGAACGTATGTGGCAGATATGTCGGCTCAAGGTCAAGGTCACATTTGATGGTCAAGGGTTTTAACCTTCAATTTCCATTGCATTTTTGTGTCCGCTCCATATCTTCTAAACCATTTGAAGGATTTTCATAAAACTTGAGTCAAATGTTAACCAAATTAAGACGATGTGCAGAGCACATGTGGCAGTCATGTCGGCTCAAGGTCAAGGTCACATTTGAAGGTCAAGTGTTTAAATCTTCAGTTGCCATTACAGTTTCGTGTCCGCTCCATATCTTCTAAACCCTTTGAAGGATTTTCATAAAACTTGAGTCAAATATTAAATGAATTGAGACGATGTGCAGAACCCATGCGGCAGTCATGTTGGCTCAAGGTCAAGGTCACGTTTGAAGGTCAAGTGTTCTAACCTTTAATTTCCGTTACATTTTCGTGTCCGCTCCATATCTTCTAAACCATTTGAAGGACTTTCATAAAACTTGAGTCAAATATTAACCACATTAAGACGATGTGCAGAACACATGTGGCAGTCATGTCGGCTCAAGGTCAAGGCCACATTTGAAGGTCAAGTGTTTAAACCTTCAGTTGCCATTACAGTTTCGTGTCCGCTCCATATCTTCTAAACCCTTTGAAGGATTTTCATAAAACTTGAGTCAAATATTGAATGAATTGAGATGATGTGCAGAACCCATGCAGCAGTCATGTTGGCTCAAGGTCAAGGTCACGTTTGAAGGTCAAGTGTTCTAACCTTTAATTTCCGTTACATTTTCGTGTCCGCTCCATATCTTCTAAAGCCTTTGAAGGATTTTCATAAAAGTTTAGTTAAATGTTAGCTAAATTGAGACGATGTGCAGAACACATGTGCCAGTCATGTCGGCTCAAGGTCAAGGTCACATTTGAAGATCAAGTGTTCTTACCTTCAATTTCCATTATAGTTTGGTTATCTCCTATACCCCTTGAAGGATTTTCAAGAAACTTGCCTCAAATGTTAACCACGTTGAGACAATGTGCAGAACATATGTGGCAGTCATGTCAGGTCAAGGTCACATTTGAAGGCCAAGTGATTTAATCTTCAATTTCCATTACACTTCGTGTCCGCTCCATATCTTCTAAACCATTTGAAGGACTTTCATAAAACTTGAGTCAAATATTAACCACATTAAGACGATGTGCAGAACACATGTGGCAGTCATGTCGGCTCAAGGTCAAGGCCACATTTGAAGGTCAAGTGTTTAAACCTTCAGTTGCCATTACAGTTTCGTGTCCGCTCCATATCTTCTAAACCCTTTGAAGGATTTTCATAAAACTTGAGTCAAATATTGAATGAATTGAGATGATGTGCAGAACCCATGCAGCAGTCATGTTGGCTCAAGGTCAAGGTCACGTTTGAAGGTCAAGTGTTCTAACCTTTAATTTCCGTTACATTTTCGTGTCCGCTCCATATCTTCTAAAGCCTTTGAAGGATTTTCATAAAAGTTTAGTTAAATGTTAGCTAAATTGAGACGATGTGCAGAACACATGTGCCAGTCATGTCGGCTCAAGGTCAAGGTCACATTTGCAGATCAAGTGTTCTTACCTTCAATTTCCATTATAGTTTCGTTATCTCCTATACCCCTTGAAGGATTTTCAAGAAACTTGCCTCAAATGTTAAACACGTTGAGACAATGTGCAGAACATATTTGGCAGTCATGTCGGCTCAAGGTCGAGGTCACATTTGAAGGCCAAGTGATTTAATCTTCAATTTCCATTACATTTCGTGTCCGCTCCATATCTTCTAAACCATTTGAAGGATTCTCATAAAACTTGAGTCAAATATTAACCGAATTGAGATGATGTGCAGAATACATGTGGCAGTCATGTCGGCTCAAGGTCAAGGTCACATTTGAAAGTCGTGTTCAGTTTCCATTATATTTGTTTCCGCGTCCTATTTTCTTAACAACTGGAAGGTTGAATGTCAACCACGTTAAAACCCATTGTATCACCTTAAGGTCAATGTCTTAATTTAGGTAGCGGCGGTGGGGGATATAGCTGTCCTTTGGACTGCCTTGTCATATTTGCTTCAGAATAACACAATTCTAAAATTTTACATATTTCTACTATATGTTCCTTTTCAGTAGATTAATTCAAAGAGGTTGGGTCTAAAAATATCCTATGGAGGTATGGGTTAAAAGAGGACTCTAGTTTTTGTACCCCTTACTAAATAAATATTTGTATAACAAGTAATGAATATTATTCAGCTGAATACTTATGATGGCTTATGAAAATGGGAATTCTGGCCATGGAAGAGACTTTAGAATCACATCTATATTTTTTCATAGGCTGACAGTTCTGATTCAAATCAGGCAGTTCCTACAGCCACTGCCTGATCCGAGTCTACACTGATTGTCCCCATGTCCATGAGCTTTTATAGCAATTATATCTAATTAATAAACATGATATTATCATTTCCTACTTTGATACTCATGGAGTAAATGGCTAATAAGTTACAATGCTTCTGTAAAAGAAATTGAATTGTATGTGACAAAGAGAACACAAATGGAATGGAAATATAAAAGGCAAGATACAGTGATTAACCCTTTACATCATGAATATTAATGTAAGAAATAATGACACCAGGCCTGTTAATTAGCTAAATTGTTAAAATGGCATGTGAACACAACAACTTTTTTGTCATGGTAGAAACTGTAGAATTAGAATCTTTATGCCGGAGCCATCTATTCAGAGCCTGCACTGTTTGCAGGTCTTATTCTACAGTATATTCCATGGCCAGACAAATGTTTATATGCCTTTATCAAAATTTGTTTAATTAATATTAATGAACACATAGAAAATATATTAAGTAAAGGGTTAACACCAGAGTAATAACCCCTTTTTATAAGTCATACCATAGTGACATGGTCATAGATAAGCAGGAGGGTGTATTATATATATTTACTATTTTATGAAATGTCTTGTTTGTGTTAACCCTTTAATCCATAAATACACCTTTTTATGCTTTTGCAAACAGAGTAGACCCAGATCAGACGGCTCTGATCAGAGTCTGCTCTGTTTGCTTATGATCTCATAATAGATCTGACTCTACAGTTGCTACCAATACCAAAACTTCCTGTGTACATATGTCATTATAAAAAGATAGGTCTAATTAATTTGATGATGTCATAATTTCTTACATGAATATTCATGGAGTAAAGGGTTAAAAGAAATATTTTAATGCCCCCATGGTCAAATTACGGGTCAAATTTAGATTGGCGATAATTTTGTCGTCATTCAACATACGTCTTTCAAACTTTGCATACATGTGCAACTTATGGAGATGAACATTTTTAGGGGTGACTATTTAAGGTCAAGGTTATACATCAAGGTCCAAGGTCATTTTGGGGGCTTAGTGTTTCACAAACACATCTTGTTGTATTTTCAGCAACCAGATTTAAGCCAGAACATTTGAAGAGAAAACTGAACCAGGTAAAACAACTTAAAACTTATAATAATGTTACTTTTATTCAACCAAATTAGCCGTTATGTGAAGTGTAATTATGCTTTTGTTTGTCTGTCCATTTATTCTGTCCTCCTGTCTATCCATCAGTCCAGCAAAAAGAAAATTACCTTGAAATCAAGCATTGGGGGAGACGCATGTTTTTGTCTAAAAATAACTCTCTTGTTCTACGACATTTTTGTCAGAATCACTGTCTCTATGATATGAGGGTGAACGTTTTCTTTTTCTATTAAATACAGTTACATGTACTACAGTATTTATTAGTTTTTAGCTTGTCTGTTTCGAAGAAATCCCGAGCTATTGTCGTAACTCCGGCGTCCGCGTTGTCATTGTTGTCATCGTTGTTGTCGTCGTCCGAAATCTTAACATTGACCATAACTTCTTCAATTTTTCATTTTCAACCTTCATTTTTTATATGCATGTTCATCTTGACAATGACGATAATCCAGTAGAACCTGTCTTAAGCGGTCATTTATTTATTGAACATCGAAGTCTTCAAAAGTATGTGGTTGGTTAATGTAGGGTTAAAGTGGTACAGCAGGCTCCTAAAGGGACTTTCTGTATTACTTTGTCCTCCATTAAGCTACCACCTGATTTAGAAATCCAGATTTAGACTTCAAATGGCCCTTTTAATGTTTTACAGTACAGTTTTTCACCAAGACTTTATTACACCCTCATCATTGATCTTTCAGCTATGTAGTAAACAACCATTCGGCATAGAAATTACACCACTTTCATTTGTATCTGGAGCCAAAGTTGACAAATACATCGGCAGTTACAACTTCTTCTTCATCCGAGAAACCACATCCGTTAGAGAGGTTAGTAAAGAGAGTACAGTATTAATCCTTAACCCCAGTGTATACCATTATAAGAATTATAAGAATTCGGCCACTTAATATTCATGAGGTAATTGTTTCTTTTGTGTATATTCATATGGAAAACTGTTAAAGAATGAGGTAGCATATAATGCAGGATAAAGTAATGCAAAAAGCTCCCAGAAAGCTTCCAAAGGTTAAAGACTTTTACCTTGCATTACAGCCACATGTTTCTTAAGACTTCTTTGTTTAACCCTTTACTCCATAGATATGCCCTTTTATGTCTTTGCATCAAAAGAGTAGAAACAGATCAGAGAGCTCATGTAGGAGCTGTCTGATCAGGGTCTGCTCTGTTTGCATGTTGAATGGTATAGGTCTTATTCTACAGTTTCTGCCATGGCCAAACTTTCTTGTGTCCATATGCCCTTATAAAAAGTAATCTTATTAAGATTCATGACAGAAACTGTCGAATCATTATCATATCTATATCATAAGCAAACAGAGTAGATCCTGATTAGACGGCTCCTACAAGAGCCATCTAATCTTGGTCTACTGTATTTGCAAAGGTGTATTTATGGAGTAAAGGGTTGAAACAGGTTCCCCTGTAGGTATATGTATTGTTGCTTCATGTGCTGTGTAAATGCTGCTGATTTGAAATGACCTGTTGCTGTAACTTTTCAGTCAGGTGGTGTGTGTGGCTTTATGCAGAGCTTCATCTCAGAGGTCCTGGCTATCGTCAGAGCCAATGTGTCCTCTCTAGGGGGGAATGCCCTGGTAGCCTACAAGATGACACAGTGTGTCCTGCTGACCAATGAACACAAAAACCAGGTATGTTGTGTGAAACCTTCCATCCAACGTTACCAACACTACAAGAATGTACATGTATCGAGTCTGTATCAAAATGACCTTTAACGGCTTTGTCTAGACCTATATTCAGTACTATTTTGGGTCTAACTTCGCTACTATGGCTTTAAACCCTTTCCTTCATATAAATGCATTTTCATGCATTTGCAAACAGAGTAGACCCAGATCAGACGACCCCTATAGGAGCCATCTGATCAGGGTCTGCTCTGTTTGCTAATGGAATTTGATATTTATGTTTCTTTAGTTTTTGAAATGGCTACAATGTTCCACCTTCCATATTTCATTATAACTGTTTTGTGCATGAATATTTAGCAGGTATCGAAATTTGGAATAAATATAAAACAGGAAAAGGGTTAATAGGCTGTTTTGTATTTTATCATGCAACGTCACGAAATACAGTCACTTCCTACTAGCATAATATTTTCCACGTCGACGCTGTATTTTGTGAGGTACAGTGCATGTGTACTGACCCCACTGGGATGCACATTTAATTCAGCCAATAGGAGGAAAACAGAAGGAAGAAAAGGCATAATTTGACATAAACATCAAATTTAACACATTTGCTCACCTTTATGTCAACTTTTTGTCCATATCAAAGGATTAAATCAAGCTTGTTTATGTTGTAAAAATCGACGACGTCACTGCACGCCGATATGACGTCACGTATATTGTACTGGCGTGTATTTTTATTCTGGGGACAGAACTGCTTGAGCAAACTTTCTTTTTCGTCATTTTCTCCATTATTTATTGGTGTTGCATGATAAAAGAATTACTACGCTAGTAGTTTTGAAGTTAAGCTGTATTTTGGCTCGTCAGAAAAGTAGTTAAATGCTCGCCAAGACTCGCATTTAATAACTTTTCTAACTCGCCAAAATACAGCTGAACTTCAAAGCTACTAGCATAGTAATTCTTATATACTTGTATTAATTTACTTATTACTGTTTAACCCTTTTGATACTGAATTTTCAGTCCATCATTGTTTATTGGTAGAGTCCATACAGTAGGAAAGGGTAAAATTGTAAGAGGAATTTCAATGACCAATGGTGTAAACCCTGATCATGAGCTCTCGGATCTGGTTCTACACTGTTTGCAAATGACAGCCGACTTGTTTCCTGCATTCAAAGGGTTAATACTTATAACAGTTAAGGAAAGATAGAGCATATTTTGAAGACAAATTTTTTAGTAATGTAATAATGGTCATTTTGAAGAACTTTTTTTATAATATGATAATAAGGATGAAATATATTTAGATTTGCTGTTTTTGGACTGAGTCTCAATTTTAGGCTCAAAATGCTAGTGAATATGAGTCAGTATGAGTCCAGGTGGTGTGAAAATTACGTAATATAGTTTTTAGTTTGGTGCCAATGGACATAGACATTTTTATCATGCAACGTTACGAAATACAATCACTTCCTACTAGCATAATATTTTCCATGTCGACGCTGTATTTTGTGAGGTATAGTGCATGTGTACTGACCCCACTGGGATGCAAGTTTGGTTCAGCCAAAAGGAGGAAAACAGAAGGACGAAAAAGGCATAATTAAACATAAACATCAAATTTAACACATTTGCTCACCTTTGTCTCAACCATTTGTCCAGATAAAATGATTAAATCAAGTTTGTTTATGTTGTAAAAGTCGATGACGTCACTGCACGCCCACATGACGTCACATATATCGCACTTACATGTACAGTGAAACCCCGCTAATGCGACCACTTAATAAACAGCCACTGATGTCGTCTAAAGCAGGTGGTTGCTTAATGCAGGACGAAAGTTATGCAGAAAGCTCCTATAGGAGCTTTCTGCATAACTTTCGTCCTGCATTAAGCTACCACCTGCCTCTGCCACCCAGAATTATGCCCCTTTTTGGTGGTCGCATTAGAGGGGTTTCACTGTATTTTCATTCAGGGGACGAAACCGCTTTAGCAATCTTTCTTTTTCTTCATTTTCTCCATTTTCCTGGGTGTTGCATGATAAAAGAATTACTATGCTAGTAGTTTGGAAGTTAAGCTGTATTTTGGCTCGTCAGAAAAGTAGTTAAATGCTCGCCAAGGCTCGCATTTAACAACTTTTCCAACTCGCCAAAATACAGCTGAACTTCCAAACTACTAGCATAGTAATTCTTATATATTTATTACTGGAATATTCATAAAATAATGAAAAGTCTGTGTCAATTGCAATGCTTTGTGCAACAGAAATACAAATTGTCATGGTATTATAAGATGGTTGTCACAGGGTTACAGGCAAGGCCTTTCTTTAGCAGTCTTGGGGAAAATAATTGGGAATTTATTTGCATGTAAAACCCAAGGATTTGGAAAGCATTTTGGTCCCATTTTAACTTATTTTGCTTGTTTTCTTTTGGTATTTTTAACAAAATTTGGTTTATTTTGGGATTTTTTTCTCAAAATTGCATTGGGAATGAGTCCTTTTAATGGACACCAGAAAAAGGCCTGAATGCACACAGTACACTGTCTGATCCTTTTAGGTATGGCAGATACTTGCCCTGCAAAAAAGAATGATCTTATTTTTCTGTTTTAAGGTTGAATGACCTTGTAATGTCTTTTTCTTCTTTACTTTTTCAGAGTCAGTGCTTGATCAATGTGTGTGGGGATGCTGTGTATACAGTAAAGGAAGGGGACATAACTACTGTAGTTCCAGACTTCACTAGAAAACACAGTGAATCCCCTGTCAGTGTCACCTGAGAGAACATCTCGATACCTGTTCCAAACAGCTCAGAATAGCGGAGTCTTTGATTAGACCGTTAAAAATTAGCCTGAAAGTGGTCTTACACACAGTATTGACAATCACATTGTCACCATTCTCACCACATTTGTGGTGTTCAGAGCTAAACACATTTTATCATATCTTAACTACACAATGATTTGTTCATCTTTGCTGCACACAGAAGGGTGTTGAAAATGAACTTCCCTTCAAAGATGATACCGTGTTTACAAGTTGGTTATGAAGTGTACCAGATGTTTGCAAATACACCGCACAGTATTTAGCTATATCATCTATACAACTGCATTAAAAATGCTTGTAGCTGAAAGTCTGACTTGACCAACTCGGATTACTCCCTCATCTCCCTTTAGATCCAACTTCTTTGGATAAATCATTAAAAAGGGAGCGTGTACTAGAGAAATTTAAAACTTTAGAATTGTGTAGTTTTTAAACCATTGTGATAAATAGAGCATTGGCTCCTATGGAGCAAATGCTCTATTTATCACAATGCTTTCAAAAAGTGACTTTCACATAGGGTTCAAAAGGCGTCAGTATGAGGGAATGGTTAAAAGGCTGATTTGAATGCCATGTGAATGCCGCCAGCAGATGTATGAATACACTGTTGTCAACCCTTTACCTCTTAGATACTCCTTTTAATGCATTTGCAGACAGAGTAGACCTAGATCAGATGATTCCTGTAGATGTTGTCCGATTAGGGTCTGCTCTTTTTGCTTATGGATTATTAGATCCACTTCACCAGGTGCTGCTATGGCCAAACAATCCTTATTATAAAAATACAGATGATAGATATTCATGATGTTAACTATTTACTCCATGAGGATTTATGTTTGGAACAATGGCGTCATGAATAGTAACTAGGTGTGTTTTTATAATGGCACGTGTAAAGAGAGCAGACTCTGATCAGATGAATCCTACAGGAGCCATCTGATCTGGGTCTACTCTACATGTATTTGCAAAGGTGCTAAAAGTTGTGTCTATGAAGTAAACGGTTGATACAAGAGTTGCTCTTACCTTGCTTCAACCACAAGGTGATTACATTTCTCAGAGAAATTGTAAGAATGAACTTGAGCATATGGCTTCAGGGTTTGATACTTGTCTTAGAAAAGTACAGACCTTGTATACACACAAGCTGTGTATACACAGGTTAGCAGCTGTGTTGTTAATGATAAGCCTGATCATATGTTATTGCCCATTACCATTGCCAAATCAGCAGTCCTTAACCCTTTACCTATTGGAACCCCATTCCATGCCTTTGCTAACAATGTAGACCCAGATTAGATGGCTCCAGTTGCTGTTTGATCAGGGTCTTCTTTATTTTCCGTATGGAATATACAGACTCTACAGCTCAGCTGTGGCCAAAAAAATAAAATACACTGTGATCATATACCATTACAAAAAGTCAGATAATAAATATTCATTTTGTCATTATTTCTTGCATGAATACTCATGAGGAAAGGGTTTATCTTTTTCCTGATGAATGTTCTTGTAAAAATTGCATCACCATCATTTATGAGCTGATTTTTTATAATGGTACATGTATATGAACAGATTAATCTTTGTCTGTGGCAGAAACTGCAGAGTCAGATCATGTCATAAACAAACAAACAGAGCAGACCATGATCAGACAGCACCTACTGGAGTCATCTGGTCTTGGTCTAGTCTGTTTGCAAAGATGTCAGAAAGCATCTTTATCAGGAAAAGGGTTAATAATACTCCTGGCTCTAAATGTATTTGCTGGTTAGGTCTATACTATGTACCGGTGTAATTTTTATCCCCCATATTGTTTTTGCTCTGTCTGTTGGTTTGTATATTGGTTGGTTGACTGGTGTGTTGGTTTGTCCCCAACTTTAATGTTGGCGATAATTTTGTATCCATTGCACATACATACTTCAAACTTGGCATGCATGTGCAACTTATGAAGGCAAACATTTTTAGGAGTGATTTATTAAGGTCAAGGTCATACATCAAGACCATAGGTCAAATTATGGGTCAAATTTAGATTGGCAATAATTTTGTTGTCATTCAACATGCATACTTCAAACTTAGTGTGCATGTGCATCTTATGAAGGCACGCATTTTTAGGGGTGACTTATTAAGGTCAAGGTCATACATCAAGGTCAAAGATCATATCGGGGCATAGTGTTTCACAAACACATCTTGTAAAATTTTTGCAGGTGAACAAATTTGAAGCTTTAACCCATTACTCCATGAATATTCCTGTAAGAAATAATGATATAATTAATTGTTATAGTAGCACATGGACACAGGAGATTTTGGCCATGGCAGAAAGTGTAGAATCAGATCTATATTATTTCATAAGCAAACAGAACAGACCCTCCAGTAGGAGCCATCTGATATGAGCCTGCTCTGTTTGCAAAGTAGTATGTATGGAGTAAAGGATTAACCTTTTACTTCATAGATATGCCTTGAACACTTTTGCAAACAGAGAAGACCTAGATAAGATGACTTCTGCAGAAGTAATCTAATCTGGGTCTACCCTGTTAATCTGGAAAAATAAAGATCTGATTCTACAGTTTCTGAAATGGGTGGATGAAAACTTCCCTTTTTCATAGGCCAGTATAATAATAGAGTAGATGAATATTAATAAATATTGCATTCTTGTACGAGTATTTATGGAGTAAATGGTTAAGGAACAAAATAGTATTAGTGGTATAAACTACAATGACCAAAAAGGGGGTTTATCCACATGTGCAATAAAAACTGCTCAATAAATAAGGTTGACTTTTCCTTACAGCATAACTAGTGCAATATCACATTGATCTGATATTCTTGCCACAAACTTCTGCATTAACTCATTACCTCATAGGCTATTTTTAGACCCAGCCTTTTTCAATAAATCTACTGAAAGTAGCATTTTCTAGAGAAAAGTAAAACTTTAGATTTGTGTAGTTTTGAAACCATTGTGATAAATAGAGTGTTTGCTCCTATGGAGCAAATGCTTTATTTATCACAATGGTTTTCAAAGAGTGACTTTTACAGAGGTGTCAAAAGGTGTCAATATGATGGAATGGTTTAACATTCACGATGTGATAATGGCAAACAGTATAGACCCAAATTGAGAAGTCTTTCATACAAAATATGAGAATAAATGAATTACCTTTTACTTGGCACTTTTTGACACCTTTGCAAACATAGTAGACCGCTAGATCAGATGGCTCCTGTTAGAGCCATCTGATCAGGGTCTGCTTTTTAGCTCACCAGAGCATAAAGTGTTCAGGGTGAGCTTTTGTGATCGCCTGATGTCCGGCGTCCATTGGCGTGCGTCCACCATCGTTCGCCCTCCATCCTCAACAATTTGAACCTTTAAAAATCTTCTACTCTGAATCTACAGGGTTCTCAGCATTCATCTTTGGCACATAGCATCATCTGTAGGTCCTCTACAAAATTTGTATAAATTATGCACCTGGGGTCAAAATTGGTCCGGCCCTAGGGATGCCTTGTTTTCTATAGAAACATATACAGTATAACCTCTGTTGATCGGCACCCCTCTTAACCAGAAACCCCTGTTATCCAGCATTGCTGTTTGGTCCCGGCAGTTTCCCTATTTGTTTTATGTATCCAAACTCTCTCTTGATCGGAACCCCTGTTAACCGTTAACCGGAATACCTTGACAGGCCAATAAAGGCAAATTAGCAGTTTTTCACACCTTGTTATCCGGCGGTTTGCTTACCTGTGATCATTGACAGTAAGCGCTTTACATTCAGGTAGGTGATAAGTACCGTTAATGGGCCTAGAGTAAATTGACCGCCCTTTATAGATTTATATTGTTATCGTCATTGAAAATACATGTATGTACACATGTAAAAAATGGCAATACCAAATTATTACGCGTTCGGATCTACGCTGTTCGCTAATTGTGTAAAAACCAGCGGTGGTGGTCCACATATACATGTACCTGTGTAGAATCCGAACTTGTAAATATGATATAGTACTAATGTTCCGGTGTTTTAGTCGAGCCCTTAATACATTTTTCTTTTACTTCCGATTGAACGCTTAACACGTTATGCCTGTATTTTATATGTTCATGTGGTTCAAAAGACAATAGACAAACAGCGTAGATCCTGATCAAATGGCTCCTATTTAAATGGGGCTATTTGATCTGGTTCGGCGCAGTTGTATATATTTATATGTAATTTGTGAATTGTCGAGGTGGAATTCCCCTCGCAGCGAAAAAAGGACATGCTGGAATGAATCTATGGGTACATAAACTTGTGAATCTAGGCATAATTCTGTTAACCGGCACCCTCTCTTAACCGGCATACTGACGTGGAACCATGGGATGCCGGATAACAGAGGTTATACTGTAGTAAAACTTTGAAAATCTTCTCCTGTGAAACTGGAAGGGTCTCAGTTTTCATATTTGGCACATGGCATCATGTTCAGGTCCTCTACAAAAGTTATATAAATTATGCCCCAGGGATCAAAATTGGCCAGTTTTCAATAGAAACATATATAGAGAAAACTTTGAAAATCTTCTCCTCTGAAACTGAAAGGTTCTCAGCTTTCATGTTTGGCACATAACATCATGTTCAGGACCTCTACAAAAGTTATATAAATTATGCCCCTGGGGTCAAAATTGGCCCTGCCCCAGGGGTGGCCAGTTTTCAATAGAAACATATAGTGAAAACTTTGAAAATGCTTCTCCTCTGAATCTTGAAGGTTCTCAGCTTTCATAATTGGCACATAGCATCATGTTCAGGTCCTCTACAAAAGTTATATAAATTAAGCCCCTGGGGTTAAAATTGGCCCCGCCCCAGGGTGGCCAGTTTTCAATAGAAACATAGTGAAAATTTCGAAAATCTTCTTTGAAACTGGTGGAAGGTTCTCAGCTTTCATATTTGGCACATAGTATCATGTTCAGGTCCTCTACAAAAGTTATATAAATTACATGTATGCCCCTGGGGTCAAAATAATGGCCCTGCCCTAGCGGCGGCCAGTTTTCAATAGAAACCTATAGCAAAAATTTTGAAAATCTTGTCCTCTTTTTATCTGGTGAGCGATATCAGGGCCATAATGGCCCTCTTGTTTGCTTATGAAATAATATACATACATATATGATACTACAGTTGCTGCCATGATAATAAAATTCTGATATTGATGATGCCATTTGAAAATTTCAGCCAATTAATTTCATACAGTTTGTGTTGTTTACATAAATATTCATGAGGTAAAGAATTAAATGTACACATTTTCGCTGAGAATACTGATGACACCATTTTCCCATGAAGCTGTTCTAATAGTTAACCATCACCTTGTTACATGTTGATATTTCTCATTATCATTAATAATGTTTCATAATGTTTTCACATCTGATTATGTGAAAAGGTGAATGTGCATGTATATATTTGTGTTTATATATTTTAGTGATTGCTTTAGGGCATTTTATTTTCTGATTTGAAAAACTTTAAGTAATAAATGGTGCCTGTTGGTACATCATGCTCAAATGATTTGTGTTTTCAAATGTAATGTCATCAATACAAAATTAATTTTAACCCTTTCCTTCATATAATTGCCTTTTCACGTATCTGCAAACAGAGAAGACCCTGATCAGACAGCTCCTATAGGGTCTGCTCTGTTTGCTTATGGAATTTGATAGATCTGTTTCTTTAGTTTAAAAAATGGTAACAATGTTCCACCTTCCATATTTCATTATAACTATTTTGTCCATGAATATTCAGTAGGTATTGAAGTTTCAAATAAACATAGAACAGGGAAATTGTTAACCCTTTCCCTAATATAAACGTGTTTTCACGCATTTGCAAACAGAGTAGACCCAGATCAGACGGTTCCTAGAGGAGCCGTCTGATCCGGGTCTGCTCTGTTTGCTAATAGAATTTGATAGATCTGTTTACTTGCTTTCTAAAATGTCTACAATGTTCCACCTTCCATATTTCTTTATAACTATTTTGTTAATGAATATTCAGTAGGTATCGACATTTGGCTTAAATACAGAACAGGGAAAGGGTTAACAAAGAATCTTCATTCATGGGTATTTGATAACCTTTGATGGCCCAGTCCTGGTTGGTGCTTGTTGCAGCACTGTATCAAGTGTTGCAGTGTTGTAAAATCCGACCAACTCACTTGTTCCTATTTTACTTTGTGAAAGTACTTTCCTCCATGAATATTCAAGAAATAATGATGCCATGAATATTTATAAGATTAATTTGTTATAATAACACATGTACACATAAATTTCCTATAGGAGCCATCTGATCTGGGTCTACTCTGTTTGAAAAGGCATAGAAAGGTATATTTATGGAGGAAAGGGTTAATTAACCCTTTCCCTGTTCTATTCCCCATTTCAAAACCTACTGAATATTCATGGACAAAATAGTTATAGTGAAGTATGGAAGGAGGAACGTTGTACATAACCATTTTAGAAAGTAAAGAAACAGATGTTTCAAATGCCATTAGCAAACAGAGCAGACTCCTATAGGAGCCATCTGATCTGGATCTACTCTGTTTGCAAATGTGTTAAAAAGCACTTATATGAAGAAAATGGTTAATTTTGTAACATTTGTGCATTCTTATGCAGAGATGTCCTTTCTATTATTTTGCGCTGTTCTCTTTTTCAACCGGATTTTTGGATAAATTCTGGCGGGTAAATTACTATGTTCCTGTAGGAAACAATGCTATCATGGATATTGATTAGATAATTTTTAAGTATGGCACAAGGCCACAGGAATTTTGGCCATGGCAAAAACACTGTAGAATCGTACCTATATTATTTCATAAGCAAACGAAGCAGACTCTGATCAGACGGCTCCTACAGCCTTTGCAAACAGAGTAGACCCAGATGGATTGGTTCCTTTAGGAGTCGTCTGATCAAGGTTTGCTTTGTTTGCTTATGGTATAACAGACATATGATTCTACAATTTCTGCCATGGCCAAACATCCCTGTGTCCATGTGTTATTATAACAATTAATCTAATTAATATTCATGATACCAGTACTTCTTACATGAACATTAATGGAGTAAATGGTTAAGTTTGTTTTGTCGAACCTTTACTGTTTTTATGGTAGTGCAATTACATTTACGGAACAAAACCAATAACCAATAAAGTTATGAACCACATCACTAGAAAGGAGTTGTCAACCAATATAAACCCAGATACACTGCCTTTAGGAGTATATTGTACCATTGTTTTGACTACAGTAAAAACAAGATACTACGAAATATTAGGAGGAATTTATGTCTTTGTCGGCAGGTGGCTGCTTAATGCAGAGTGAAAGGCATGCAGAAAGCTCCTAGAGGAGCTTTCTTCATGTTTTTCATCCTGCATTAAGCTGCCACCTGTGTTAAAGATCAATAATGGTACGTATTTGAGTGTTTGTAGTATCGAGTTTTTACTGTACAATGTATTTGATTTGGTATAAACAGAATAGTGACCAATTGTTGAATAACAGATATTGTTGTCCTTGATTAGATGCCGCACTCTTATGTAATCTAGGCTTCCAGTTTAACCCTTTCCTTCATATAAACACCTTTTTACACATTTGTAACCAGAGTAGACCCAGATCAGACGGCTCCTATAGGAGCCGTATGATCAGGGTCTGCTCTGTTTGCTAATTGAATTTGATAAATCTGTTTCTTTGGTTTCTAATGTGGCTGCAATGTTCCACCTTCTATATTTTATTATAACTATTTTGTCAATGAATATTTGGTATTGAAATTTGGACTAAATATAGAACAGGGAAAGGGTTAAATGTTAGTGGGCCTTTTTTTGCTTACCTGGGCACAGTGTGCTGATGGTGAGCTTTAAGGATTGCTGAATGTCTGTTCCTTGTCTATAGCATCCACAATTTAAAGCAAACCATGAGATGATTTTTATGGCCATATTATATCAGCTAAGTTTGATTATGGTAAAATCAGACAACTTAGATCAAGTATGTGTTCTTGAATTATCAAATTTGACATATTTTACCATTTTACCCTTTACTTCATAAATACCTCTTTCCACGCCCTTGCAAACAGAGCAGACCCAGATCAGACTGCTCCTATATGAGCCATCCGATAAGGGTCTGCTCTGTTTGCTTATGATATGATAAAGATATGATCCTGCAGTTTCTGGGAGGGTCGAAACTTACCGTGTCCATCTGCTATTATAACAATTATTCTAATTAATATTCATGATGTCGTTTCTTACATGAATATTCATGGACTAAGGTAAAACTATGCTTACATTTTAACCAAGTTACTTAAATGTAAACCAACTTACAGAAATTGTTTTGCTCATCATCATCATTGCAGTTACCGTGCCAGTCTTTCCACAGCATATAGATCTACTTTATAAAGTTTCAGTTTTATTTTTAATCACTAATCATACAGCAAAAATAAAATTCAAATAAAAGTTTATGTTTGATATGGTGAACTTTTTACTCTCCCATTTATCTTGAAAATAGTTTATTCTGGTTATGGAAGTAACAGTACATATACATGTATATACATATGTACATGCATGCGTGTGTAATGTGTATGGGTGTGACCATCCTGCTTATGTCCTGTCGATTAGTGTATATTCCATGCGCAGTATTTCGTATAATGCTATACATGTAATCACAACCAGGATGCAGTCGCCGTATGGCAGGTCTAACGACAGTTTCTCAGTTGTCATCGCACACTGACAATGCATTTTCATGGTCGCGCAGACACTACAACAGCTGCAATTTTCTTTAGCGGAAGTCTTTAAAAAATCAGTAGGTGGCGCAGTGGCTGCAAGTTGTCTATGGTGTCCAAACAATGTTTGTATCGGGTCTTATGTCCTTTAACAGTATTTCAGTAATTAAATCACGGCGTCCTGCAAATTACAGATGGAGGAAGATCCCAGAGGTTCTCCTATGCATGGAACACATTGCAAGGTTCCGTGCACAGAAGAACAGGCACGTAGAACCACTGACCTACTGGAAGTCTGCTTGAAGGCTTCCTCACATGAAAAATATAAATACCCAGGACGGGATTCGAACCACAACAATGAGGGGCGAAGTGATTGTCAAACACGTAGACCATTAACTACTCAAACATGGAGACCCTTATGTCCTAACGAACTTCATGTGGACACTGTATCGTCATATACGATCATTGTATGATTTTTTCCCTTGATTTGGCCACTTGAGATATCTGTAAAAAGCATACTGTGTGCAGCTCCTTGAGACAATCACATTGAGACAATCGCAATGTTACCATATGGTGATCAAATGAGTACCCTCTGAATGAGGCGGGTGCCTGGTGGTACCCGCAAATGGTATCTAGGCGACAATACATTGGCCGCCTTGACTTCTCCCTTAAAATCCCTTTCCTTCAAGTAGACACCCTTTCACACATTTGCAAACAGAGAATACCCAGATCAGACGGCTCCTATAGGAGCTGTTTAATCAAGGTCTGCACCATTTACTTAAATGAAATCATTTTAGTTCTGACCCCATTCACGCATTTGCAAACAGATCAGACGGCTCCTATTGGTCTGCTCTGTTTACTTACGAAATTATTTTAGATCTGACTCGGTTTCTACTAAAATCAAAATATTATGTATACATATGCCATTACAAATTCAGCAAATAAATATTCATGGTGTTACTATTTGTTACATGAATATTAAACAGGGAAATGGTTATACAGTGGTGGTGATCCTTTCTATGTCTGGGAGGCTAATATACAGACTAGAATATGTATATATATATACAACAACATACCTTTATTATATATTTGGTAGGATGTGATTACATGTACATGTACCTTGCTTTCGCCTTGATTCCACCTTACAATGACACACGGTGACGATAAGATATATTGTCTTCATTGCAATTGCCTGATGGCAGCCATGAGGCTTGTGCAAAGTAGAATTATGATTCTTTAACAAGCTGAAAACAAAGAACTGCAGTTTTTGATATCCAGTATGTCACCCACACTGTTTCTAATAATAATGTTACGGAAATGGAAATATTCTGATTTTAGAACTGAAAACCCGCTTAACCCTTTCCTTCATATAAATGCCATTGCAAACAGAGTAGACCCAGATCAGACGGCTCATGTAGGAGCAGCGTCTGATCAGGGTTTGCTCTGTTCGCGTATGAAATTATAACAGATCTGACTTCAGTTTCTACCAATACCAAACATATGCCAATATAAACACTCGGGTAATAAATATTCTTAATGTCATTATTTCTAACATAAATACTGAAACAGAAATGGTTAATAGTCATTGTAGTGTTTTTATAGCGCGTCTTTTGTGTCATATTTTGTTCGTACAGTTGCAGGGGTGTAGCTGTATCCAACTGTAATGTACGCATCATGGCTAGAGGGGTCGGGGCAAATGTTCAGTTCACTAGATAGGCTAGAGCAAATGCTCTATTTGTCACAATGGTTTCAAAAGGTGGCTTTTACAGGGGTGTGAAAAGGCATCAATGTAAGGGAATGAGTTAACCCATTCCCTCATATAAACGTGTTTTCACACATTTGCAGAGTAGACCCAGATCAGACGGCTCCTATAGGAGCCGTCTGATCAGGGTCTGCTCTGTTTGCCAACGGAATTTGATAGATCTGTTTCTTTAGTTTCTAAAATGGCTACAATGTTCCACCTTCCATAGTTCATTTTAACTATATTATCCATGAATATTCAGTAGGTAATGAAATTTGGAATAAACATAGAACAGGGAAAGGGTTAAAGCTTACATGACAAGACAGAAATCAGTCAAAGCCTATCCTCACTCTAATTCGCCTAATTTCTTTATTCCATTATTATTATTATTTGGCCATAATAATGTTTTCAGATTGATGTTGCGCACATGTGTAAGTGTGTATCGCTAGCTACACCCCTGACTTGTGTTAATTTGGTACCCCGTCACGAGTCTACAGATTCAGTCTAAGTATTAGTACCATTGCTGTGATGCACATCATTGCAATACTAGTGGACAGCACAAAGAAGATTTTGTCCAGGGTCTTGCTAACATCCTGCCATGTTATCTCTGACTCTTTGGAGCTCTCACTGACAGTTGGTTCGTCAGTCTCTGAGGTAGCCCCCTGAGCTTGGAAAACTTTAGTCTTCACCAACAGCTGAGGAACTGGCCTGTGCAGTTTGTTTGCTTCTTTTCCCCCCTGCTGTACATCACTCTCCCAGGACTGTGGACTTGCTTGGACTTTGTTCTTACTACGACAAAATATTTTGACCAGCGTTATATAGTAGCTTGGAATAGGCATGTGTTCATCCCTGTGAAATATGGCGAGATTCAATATCACAGTAACAGTTATAAACGCACACATTATCACACCAGCTAATAGAAACTGACATATGACTGGCAGTGGATTAGACAGTTTTGGAATTTCATCAGAAATCACATCGAGGAACACGGTTTCAGACAGTAGTATGGTGATGCAGTAGCTGACTCTTTCGCCAGACTCATTGGGAAGTAAGAAGACGAAGCTGCTGAGCAAACTCAGAACGATCAGTGGAATGACCAATGTGTTTGTGAAGAATCCCGAATTGCGGTGGAGTTTCATGGTGAAAAGGACCTCTGTTACCCCATACATATTTCTGGTACCAATATGAGTACTGACTAATGACCATTCACCATTTTCAGTATAATGTTTAGTCAAAAAACTCCCAGGTTGTAGAACAATATCAGAGTCTGTGTAATCATACAGAAGGTAACCGAGTGTGCACGTATGTTCGTCATACGGCCAGTGCTTCATGTTCAATGGACATGATATGAGATACATGCCTCCAGGACTCCATGAGGCTTTGCCGTCAGGGTGGTATGTCACGGTGATCCACTTTTCACCCAAGCTGTCAAATGCCAGGGGTTGAGATGCAACTAGCGGTGGTGTCCATACGTACTGTTGCTGTATCTTGATTGAGTTTATCCCAGCATGGTCAGAAGAGTTCCAGGTCATACGCTCATCTTGCCAAACACAATAGAAACCAGCTCCAATGGACAGCATCCCCTGAACAGTGTCCACTTTCAGAATGTTGTAGAGAGAAAATGACAAGTTGATATACATAACGGCTGACAGATGTAAGCCTCTCATGGTGAAGTTCACTTTCAGTCTTTCCTGGCTCTAATGCTGAAATTCTGCAAGATTTGCAGGATTTCTGTCCATGGTCAGTTCACTCAATAATTCATTAACCCTTTAACTGGTTAATAAATATGCACAACTCTATCACCTCATGAACAGTCACTGAAGTCCCTGCATATCCATAATGCTACCCTGCATATCCATAATGCTACCAAAAAAGGGGGAAGTTTTGGTCTTGATAGAAACTATATAAACAATTCTGTAAAGTCAGAGGAACAGATAAAGGTGCTTACTCAAATACTAAAACCATCCTTTCTCCACCAAACCCTATGTTGTGACAACTCTTTAGAATCGTCTCAAAGAGACGATTCTAATAAGTGTTCACAGCATAGGGTTTGGTAGAGCAATAAAGAAGATTCTTGAAAATGTTTTGATTTACGCATTTTATCTGGACCTCTGAAAGTTCTGTAAAACAGTACAGACCCTGATCAGACAGCTCCTCTGTTTGCAAAGGCACCAATAGGTGTTTCTATCAGGTAAAGGGTTAATCAATTAGACAGGTATGGAATGGAACAACAATCTACCCTACAGACAGTTCAAATATTTTCAAGCTACTGTCATGTGTGTGTATCTTCCTTCTTTGTCCAAGTAATTATGCCATTAGCTTAGGTGCTTAGTACAGTTAAACATCTCTAAAAGGGAATTTAGTAGAGAAGAATTTAGATACTTTAAAGCAGGTGGTTGCTTTATGCAGGAAGAAAGTGATACAGAAAGCTGATCTGGGAGCTTTCTGCATGACTTTATCCTACTTTAAGCTGCCACCTGCCTTTAAACTGGACATCAGTACATGTACCAATTTAAACATCCGGTTTAGAGGGGTTTTACTGTAGTTAGCACTTTTTCATAGGTTTGCATATTGTGCTTAAATGATATGGGTTTTAATTTTGTTGTTTTAACTCTTTCAACACAATTGGTCCCAATTATTGACGACCTTTGCCACAGCATTGAACCAGATGACAATACTTCACTGTTCTACAGGAGTGCAGCAAAACATAACTCTCAGCATTGCAGCAGATGACAATTTTTGAAGATCACAATTAATCCATTCCCTCATATTAACGCCTCTGTAAAGGTCACTTTCTGAAACAATTGTGATAAATACAGCATAGGAGCAAATGCCCTATTTATCACAATGATTTCAAAACTACACAATTATAAAATTTTCCTTTTCTCTAGTAAGTGCTCCTTTTTATACGCCCACCTAATAAAGGTGGTCGTATATTGTCGTGGCCCTGTCCGTCCGTCCGTCCGTCCGTTCGTTCGTTCGTTCGTTCGTCCATCAACATTTTGTTTGTCCGCTGTTTTCTGGGAAAACTATTTGACAGATATTAATGAAACTTCATACAAATGTTTAATGCATCAAGATCTGAAGCCGAGTTGATTCTGAGGTTCATTTGATTTTTCATTTCAGAGTTATGGCCC
This sequence comes from Azorinus chamasolen, assembly GCA_963576725.1. Lineage (NCBI taxonomy): Eukaryota > Metazoa > Mollusca > Bivalvia > Cardiida > Solecurtidae > Azorinus > Azorinus chamasolen. The sequence goes on along the minus strand of OY755246.1, from coordinate 43,947,164 downwards.
TTGTCCTTAAAAAACATGCAAATAGTTTGTCCGCTGTTTTCTGGAAAAACTATTTGACAGATATTAATGAAACTTCACACAAATGTTTAATGCATCAAGATCTGAAGCTGAGTCAATTCTAAGGTTCATTTGATTTGTCGTTTTGGAGTTATCGCCCTTTTACTTAAAAAATAATGCAAATACATGCAAATAGTTTGTCCGCTGTTTTCTGGGAAAACTATATGAGAGATATTAATGAAACTTCACAAAAATATTTAATGCATCAAGATCTGGTGCCGAGTTAATTTTGAGGTTTATTTGATTTGTCGTGTCGGAGTTATGGCCCTTTTACTTTAAAAATAATGCAAATATATGCATATAGTTTGTCCGCTGTTTTCTGATAAAACTATTTGACAGATATTAATGAAACTTCATACACATGTTTAATGCATCAAGACCTGAAGCTAAGTCGATTCTGAGGATCATTTGATTTGTTGTTTTGGAGTTATGGCCCTTGCACTTAAAAAAATAATGCAAATCTATGCAAATATGAGGATGGCCATAACTTTTTCATTTGAAATGATATTTACTTCAATTTTTTTATATGGTTAAACCTTAATGTGAATTTTTACATATATTGCGGGGGTTTTGATATGTCATTTTATTCTAAAGTTATGGTCCTTGAACTTTGTGTGTTTGTTGCTTTGTTTGTCGGTCAACTTTTAGTTTGTCTTGGGTTTTTTTTTTGGGGGGGGGGGGGGGGGGGGGGGGGGGGGGGTGCTTATTCGTTTCAGTTTAATCCCAGTAATGATTGTGAACTAATGATCTGAAGGGATAATTCTTGACAAAATACAGTTGGTCAACAGGATAAGGGATGTTATGTATCGGACAATCTGTAAGATAAAACAACATTAATTGCTTTAAAATTTCTCATTTGCCGCCATAGGTGACTCCTTGATAACTAATGCCGAGTATCTCAGCATCTCATAAGGATTGACACTGTGTTAAGGTTTTTTAAAAGAAATTAAGGAAAATTCTATATTGAAGCTTGAAATGAAAAATTATTTGAGGAGACTAAATTTATTTGCGGTGTAAGGTTTAACTAAAATCAAATAAAATGCTGTATACATGTAATTCCATAAAGAAACAAAGAAGGTCCTGATCAGGCGGCCCCTTCGTGAGCCATCTGATCTGGGTCAATATTGTCTGCAAAGACTTAATATGGCGTATAGATATGTGATGCCAACAGTTACAACTGTAGAAGTATGTTATACAACGTGTATATAATCAGAGGGACGGGTGGACAGACCAGAAGGCTGTTTCCAGTAAACCCTCGAAAGCATTCATTTAGCAGGGATAGTATTTTATATCAGATTCATCAACCATAGTAAATTCCCCATGCTATCAGAATTTACTGATTTTCACTGGGAAATGTTTAATGTCAATAACTAAATAATAAGAAACGGATTTTTTTTTATTGAATTCTAAATACGTATAACACATTTTCGGTTACTCGATTGGATTCAGATTTGTCTAATCAAACCTTTTACCAATCCATCAGCATTGCTTTTCTGATCTTTAACTAGTCGAGCAGGCACTCAGTAATAGCCCAGTAAATCAATGTTGTTACTTACTATTAAAGCCTTAAGGAACTCTTAATAAACTACAGAACCCATATTCTTTGGTGTCTTTATTAGCAGCGTTGTAATCTTGATTTTTTTCTGAAAATCCTGTACTGTTTGACGAGGTCGTACAACATGCTAAAATTCGTTTGCACGATATGAAAAGCGACATGTTAAAAGTGGCCAGCATACATTTTGGCGGGAAATTGATTAATAGGCCATTACTGAAAAGAAACACGTTATACTGTATTCCGATGGAAGTTGAGTCTGATGATGGGTCTGTAACTGGAAACACAAGTTCATCTCATTGTACAACTGCTTATTAGTAATGGAGATGGCATATTGTTAATGGGACTACCCGCATCAACCCCGATAGAACTGTCTATGAATGAAAATATTTCTATTTTCCATGATAGGAAAGCGGTGGCTAATGCTAAGAAAGGCACATCGAGTGGTCCTGGTGAGATTCCGCCTGAAGTTATTTTTTAACAAGAGCTGTCCGCAGACAGCGGGCTCCACTTTCTTTAGTGCTGGATAGTGTAGTGGAAGTCTAAAAAAAAAAAAAAGTACCTAGTTATAGTCTACTTTCAGTCCGAATGACCGTTCAGCCGACTGTACATTTACTCCCCTGGTCATTGAGTCATTGGCCTACAACATTGAGCACTGCTAACATATGGCGCAATCATGCAGCCGCAGTACCGGCGAGTGACCCTCACAGGTACCCATTTTAACCCCTGGGTGGAGAGGATGTGCGGGTGGGAGACACGGAAAAGCGTCTCTGAAATTTCCGGGAGAGACCGGGATTTGAACCCCGGACCTCCGGACTGATAGTCAAGCGCGTTACCACTAGACCACCACCACCTACAAGTCTAAGTCAGAAAGGGGAGATAACTAGCAAAATTAATTTTAGGGTTACATTCCCTTGTGAAATTGGTCCCCCTTGTAATAGTTAACATGTATACCAAAGTTAAACCAAATATCTTGGAAGTTTCTGAGACATGGGCCTGAACATAAAACTTAACCAACAATGAAAAGTCGAAAAAGGGGCATAACTATGGAAAAATTAATTTTAGGGTTACCTAGCCTTGTGAAATGGGTTCCCATTGTTATAGTAAACATACATACCAAATATCTTTGATGGTTTCTGAGAAAAAGACCTTAACAACAAGAGGGCCATGATGGCCCTTAATCGCTCACCTGTTCATAACAGATTAATGATTTCAATGACAGATTACATAATTTGAACAATCTTGGTAGAAAACCATTAGATGATGCTACATACTAAATATAAAGAGTCTAGATCTTACAGATTTGGAGGAGAAGATATTTTAAAGATTTTCCTATGAAAAACTGTTAAGCCCCAGGGCGAGGCCATTTTTGATCCGGGGTTCATAATTTGAAAATCTTGGTAGAGGACTATTAGATAATGCAACATACCAAATATCTAAGGTCTATGCCTTACAAGTTCAGAGAAGACTTTTGAAGATTTTTAAGAGAAGAAGATTTTTTAAAATTTTCCTACGAAAAACTGATATGCCCCTGGGCGGGGCCATTTTCAACCCAGGGGACATAATTTGAACAATCTTGGTAGAAAACTATTAGATAGCGCTACATACCAAATATTAAAGGTCTCTGCCTTACAGTTTTGGAGAAGAAGATTCTTAAAGCTTTTCATATGAAAAAATGATAAGCCCCAGGGCGGGGCCATTTTTGACCCAGGGGTAATAATTTGAATAATCTTGGTAGAAAACCATTAGATGATGCTACATACCAAATATCAAGGGCCTAGACCTTACAGTTCTGGAGGAGAAGATTTTTAAAGATTTTCCTATGAAAAACTGATAAGCCTTTGGGCGGGGCCATTTTTGGTCCGGGGATCATAATTTGATTAATATTGGTAGAGGACCATTAAATAATGCTACATACCAAATATCAAAGGTCTATACCTTATAATTTTAGAGAAGAAGGTTTTTAAAGATTTTCCTATGAAAAACTGATAAGCCCCGGGCGGGGTCATTTTTGTTCTGGGGGTCATAATTTGAACAATCTTAGTAGAGGACCATTAGATGATGCTACATACCAAATACCAAAGGTCTATTCCTTACATTTTCAGAGAAGAAGATTTTTAAAGATTTTCCTATGAAAAACTGATAAGCCCCGGGGTGGGGCCATTTTTGGCCCAGGGGTCATAATTTGAACAATCTTAGTAGAGGACCATTAGATGATGCTACATACCAAATACCAAAGGTCTATGCCTTACAGTTTCAGAGAAGAAGATTTTTAAAGATTTTCCTATGAAAAACTGATAAGCCCCGGGGCGGGGCCATTTTTGGCCCAGGGGTCATAATTTGAACAATTTTAGTAGAGGAACATTAGATCATGCTACATACCAAATATCAAAGGTCTATGCCTTACAGTTTCAGAGAAGAAGATTTTTAAAGATTTTCCTATGAAAAACTGATAAGCCCTGGGGCGGGCCATTTTTGGCCCGGGGGACATAATTTGAACAATCTTTGTAGAGGACCATTACATCATGCTACATACCAAATATCAAAGCTCTTGGCTTTGTAGTTCCAGAGAAGAAGATGTTTAAGTAAATTGTTGACGCCCGCACGTACGCACATACGCACGACGCCGGACATAGGATCATCCCAATAGCTCACCTTGGCACTTTGTGCCAGGTGAGCTAAAAAGGTTAACCAACGCCGACGAGAGGGTCATGACAATAGCTCCACTTTTTGAAAAAGTGGAGCTAAAAACGATATTTGGCAGAAACGGACGTTAATCAATACAACCAACCAACTTGTTTACATAGGATGCAATGTGAGAGTTGTCAAGATCTTACATGAGTGTGCATTACAAATTGCTTTTCAGGGGTTTTTCACCTTCTATAACAGAGGCCTGTAAAAGGCCCCTTCCCAATTGAAAATTTCTTTAAAATCATGCAGTTTTCCCAAAAATCCAAACTTACACCAGCTTTTTTGTTTCCCAAATCAGTAATTTTAGCGATAATTCTTCCCAAAATCAGCAGGCTAAGGCCCCTTCCCAATTAAGAGAGAAAAAGCCCTGCTTTTATGAAACGAGTTTACTATAATATGACACAAGATATTCGTTATAGAAAACGAGTTTCATGAAAACAATTTGTAACTAGAGGTTTGTTTTTGTCACAAAAACAGATGTCTCCCCCTCCCATCCTCTTTCCAATACACAAGTGTAATGTCTGTAACTCCAAACTTATCAGGGTCTAATTTTTAAGTCATAAGGGGCAATAACTCCAATGTTGTCAGGGGGAGACAGTTCATAAAAACACATGCTGGTCAACATTCCTGTGAAGTTTGGTGACTCTAGTACTAGTGGTTTCATAGATACACGTGACACAAAGTAAAGTTTCTCTTATCTTAAGTCATAAGGGGCAGTAACTCCAAAGTTATCAAGGGGAGACAACTAAAAAAACACCCAGATGCACAACAACTCATGCTGGTGAACATTCCTGTGAAGTTTGGTGACTCTAGCCCAACTGGTTTCAGAGATACGCGCGACACAATTTCGCCAGTACAGTAGAAAGTATGGTCAATCCTTGACATAATTTTTTCCAACGGAAAAAAAGTTTCTATCGCATTAAGTGACAAAAACATATTTCATACTCCCTACATTTCAAAATTAAGAAATAACTCAACACATTAAATACAAATCAACAATTTACTTTTAATAACAAATACATACATGTAGGTATAACAGCTGACATTACTAAAGAATGCTCCATATAATTCAAATCCTTAACTTACTCGGCCCTTTCTTTCATATTAGCGTTTTTTTACGCATTTGCCAACAGATTAGACCCAGGGTCTGCTCCGTTTGCTAATGAAATTTAATTTCTAAAATGGCTACAATGTTCCACATTCCATGTTTCATTATAGCTATTGTGTCCATGAATATAGAGTAGGTATTGAAATTTGTAATTAACATAGAACAGGGAAGGGGTTAAGCTCATTTGAGCAAAGCCCTGAGAAAAGCTTGCATGTACAGACCAAGAACAGCTTTCATAAAACTGTACCCGACTGTCTACACTGACACTATTAGATCAGTACACTGCACCTGATTATCTACACAGACTCTAGCTATCAGCCTATCAGGTCAATGCATCTGATTGTCCACACATAATATAAATGTACTAGCTATCAGGTCAGTGCCACTGACACTAGCTATCATTCCAGTGGCACTACATATGAATGATAATCATACTTTATGATCTGTTAGATTTTATTAATAAGAAATTGCATGGCCATGAAATACTTATTCCTTAGAGTGTGAGATCAAGCATAATGGCATTTGCAAACAGTGCAGACCCAGATCAAAGGGCTCTGATCAGGGTCTGCACTATTTGTCATTCAAATTCCTTTAGCAAAATTAAGCCTTTCATACTGAATGGACTCTCATCACTATAGACTGATTGGTCATTCTACTTTGAATATTCACAATGAAAGGCTTAATGAAGTAACACTCAGTACAAATTTGATCTACAAATCAAGTTTGTAGTACCACGGTACATCAGCTGAGGCACTGTTCAGTATACAGTGCTCCCTCTCTACAACGACACCCTTTGGGATTCGAATACTGTATGTGTTGTTCAGAGGGAATTGTTATAGGGAGGGAAAATCAAACATAATTAGCTTGTTTGCAGATCACCAGATAAGGTGTATTTCGAGAACTAAAACTGTTATGCCTCAATCAAACCCTATGTTGTGACCACTCTTTAGAATCGTCACAAAGTGACGATTCTAAAGAGTGGTCACAACATAGGGTTTGATGGAGGCATAAAGAAAATACGATGGAAAAGGTTGTTTCTGGAGCCTTGTTGTTTCGGAAACAGTGACATGCGTTGTTGTAAGGAGGGAATCGTTATTGAGAGAGCCGTTGTAGGGAGGGAGCACTGTACAGTTGAACTTTGATATCTTGAACTACAAGGGACCATATAAATCAGTTCGGGATAACATAGGCTCAAGTCATCCGATTCATAATCTGACCAATATCTCAAGTTCACAGCTTAATACGGGTCTATCTAAAGTAATGCTGAAAGCTCCTGCAGGATCTTTCAGCATTACTTTCGACATGCATTAAGTTATCACATGTGATTCTAGATACGTCAAATAATGTGTAGCGCTACATTTTAGAACAATTCTGTATTGTAAATTTTGAAGGACTGAACTTTTAGTTTGAGTTATTCTGAAGGTGGAGTTATCTGAATTTGCAATGTTAAAGTTCAACTGTATGTAATTATTGAATCGGACCACCTTTTTTATGCTAAATACTGAAAAGTGTTACCATGCCAGTTGATACAAACTATTCAGTTATCTTTCAGTACTATGTTATAATTATTATTGGCTACAATTTTATGTTCATTAATTTACTTATCATGATGAATGGAATTTTGAATAGCAAATTCTAAACGATTTAACCCTTTACTCCATATATACACGCTTTTAAGGCCTTTGCAAACAGAGACCAGATCAAACGGCTTCAACAAGAACAGAGTCTGATCTGTTTGCTTATGGAATTATATAGTTTTTACCAGAGTTAAAACTTTTCTTGTTCATATGCCATTATAAATATTATAAAGCTAATTAATATTAATACAGTATTTCTTGCATGAATATATTTATGGAGTAAAGGATTAACCCTTTCCCTGTTCTAGGTCTATTCCAAAGTTTGAATACCTACTGAATATATATGAACAAAACAGTTAAAATGATATATGGCCAGTGACACATTGTAGCCATTTTAGAAACCATTTTAGAAACTAAAGAAACAGAACTATCAAAATCCATTAGCAAACAGAGCAGACCCTGATCAGACAACTCCTATAGGCACGTTTGATCTTGGTCTTCTCTGTTTGCAAATATGTGGAAACATGTTTATATCAGGGAAAGGGTTAAATATAATCATTTAGTACATCTTAATTATAATAGGTCATTAACTTTTTAGACACTATGTAGTTCTAACGCATTCTTTACCAGATGAATAATCATGTAAGAAATTATGCCATCATGAATATTTATTGGCTGGTTTTTTTTCATAATAACACAGGATGTTTTGGCTGTGGCAGAAACTGTACAATCAGATAGATCTATATGATACCATAGACAAACAGAGCAGATCCTGATCAGATTGCTCATACAGGAGCCATCTGATTTGGGTCTACATGTACTCTGTTTGCAAAGGGGTCACAAGGTGCCCCTTGAGGTAAAGCTTTAAACCATTGCCCTAATGAACAGTAACACATGAACTTCACCATTTCATTAATATTCATTAATTTAATCTTTACAAGGTAAAGTTTTCAAGGGAAGTAAGATCAAATGCATATAATTTCATAAGCAAACAGAGAGGACCCTGGTTAGATTGTTCTTACAGGAACCCTCTGATCTTGGTCAAATCTGTTTGCAAAAGCATGAAAATGTATTTATATGAGGGGAAGTGTTAAGATCTTTATATTTTAAAAATATTGTGATTTCCAACAATGCGAACTTCATATTTCATTCTAAATCATCTGTTAGGAATGTAATTTCTCAACTGTCTCTTGCGTAGTGTCCAGCCATACTCATCTTCTGGTGTATCTGGGGCAAGCACAACACTGGATTTATATGGAGCTGGGGTTGCTTGCAACATTGACTGCAACATGTGTATTCTCAGAGACCTTCTCACTGGTGGAGTAATGTCGACTCCTGACTCACTTTCTGAAACTGTCTCTGGTTCAGTTTCATTGCATGTGTGTATGTCATTTTCAGTACCCTCTGCACCATCAGAATCAACATGGCCAGCATCTATTAACTGAGAAGCAAAAAGACGCTTAACTGGGGCTACACTTATGGGTCTTTTCCGAACTTGTGTAAAATCAATCAGTGAACTTTCATTCAAATCTCTATTGTCTGCTTCCCTCCTTAAGACTGTGTCGCAATTAGCATGAACGTCATCACATTCTGGAATATTGCCTAAAGGTTGATCTCTTTCACTATCACTGCTTTTTACCACCTCAGCATTTCTCTTTAAGTGGTTGGAAACTTTTATTTTATCTCTATAGCATTTTCCTGTAATACTGTTTTCCTGTTTTCTCACTTGGTCATCCTCAGTTGCTGTATCTGAATCAACAGTTATGTGGATATCTTCAACTTCACTAGTATTCTGACTTGCATCATTTACAAAATTCAGGGATCTGTATTTGATATTAGTGTATCTATGCACCTCATGGTTGTCATGGTTTTCTTTATTCAAGTTACGAAGACAGGCAATACTTTTTCTTCTCCTCCTTGATATCTTTTGTCTGCCATCACTGCCTGAAGACGACCTAAATTGTGGAGAAACCTGTTAAATAATAACTGATGTTTAAATTTTTACTCCATGAATATTCATGTAAGAAATAATGGCATCATGAATGTAGAACTTTAGATTCATTTTTATAATGGCAAATAAACAAATGAAATTTTGTTTGTGGCAGAAACCGTAAAATCAAATACATGTATACAGTAAAACCTCTCTATAACGACCACTAAGTATTTTGTGTTAAAGGCAGGTGGCTGCTTAGAGCAAGGTGAAAGAAAAACAGAACGCTCCTATAGGAGTGTTCTGTTTTTATTTTACCTTGCTTTAAGCAGCCACCTGCCCTAAATACCAATTAACACAATTTAGTGGTCGTTATAGAGAGGTTTTACTGTATATAATTTCATAAGTAAGTAGAGCAGACCCCCATCAAATAACTTTTAAATAGCCATTTGATCTGGGTCTACTGTGAATGCCAAGGCTTAAAAACGTGCATCTATGGAGTAAACAGTTAAAAAAAAATCTTTTAACTGTGGCACAAAATACTTCAAAATTTTCACTAGTCCTGCATTATAGACAAAGTTCTAGGCATCCAAAGTACTCACTAGTCCTGCTATATAGACAAAGAAGAGAAAACTATATGCAGGACAAGTGGAATTTTAGTCCCCTGCTGTCCAAATCATAAAATATGGGTTTAGTACAAGACTATTGTGTTAACCCTTTATCTGTTCAATATTCATGTAAGAAATAATGACATAATGAATATATATTCATTGACTAAAATGTAAAATTTTCAAGATAATGTAATTGTTCTGCTTTGACAAAAACTATAGAATTGGATCTATATCATGTCATGTAAGCAAACAGAGCAGACCCTGATTAGACAGTTCCTACAGGGGCCATCTGATCTAGTCTACTCTATTTATAAATACGTAAAAACGCGTTTATATGAGAGAAAAAAGTTAAATCATGATCATCTAAAGTTGCGAACACTTTGGACCCAGCTAGTCATCTGATTCCAAACTATCAGAATTTAAAAACTGAAGCAGATGACAATTAAAATATTATTAAATCATTTCTCTCATAGTAACACCTTTTCATGCCTTTGAAAACAGACGTAGAAGACCTAGGTCAGACAGCCCATGTAGGAGATGTCTGATCAGGGTCTGCTCTGTTTGCTTTTTGGTGCAAGCAAACGATCTCCTGGAAATTTTACATTATTAAAATTAGGTTAATGAAGATTCCCTCATAGGCTATTTTTAGATCCAACCTCTTTGGATAAATCTACTGAAAAGGAGCATTTACTAGAGAAAAGGAAACTTTTAGAATTTTGAAACCATTCTGATAAATAGAGCATTTGCTCCTATGGAGCAAATTACTTTATGGATCACAATGTTTTTAAGTAGTTACTTTTACAGAGGCGTCAAAAGGAATCAATGTGGGGGAATGGGTTAACCCTATACATGTACTTTATGAATTTATGTAAAAGTATATGAACACAAGAATATTTTTGGCCATGGCAGAAACAGTAGAATTAGATAATATTCCACAAGGAACAAGGCAGACTTTAACCAGATGACTCGACTCCTACAGGATGGCTCTTACTGGGACTACTCTGTCTGCAAAGTTGTTAACCATTTCCGCATAGGCTATTTTTAGATTAAATCTACCAACAAGAGGGCCAGAATGGCCCTGAAGCGCTCACCAGACAATCAGAGTAGAAGATTTTCAAAGTTTTCACTATATGTTTCTATAGAAAACTAGCCGGTCCTGGGGCGGGACAGTTTTGACCCCAGGGGCATAATTTAGAAAACTTTTGTAGAGGACCTGAACATGACGCTATGAGCCAAATATGAAAGCTAAGAACCTCCCAGTTTCAGGAGAAGATTTTCAAAGTTTTCTCTATGTTTCTATTAAAAACTACCCACCCCTGGGGTAGGGCCAATTTTGACCACAGGGCCATAATTTATAAAAAAAGAAATAATTGTAGAGGACCTGAACATGATGCTATGTGCCAAATATGAAAGCTGAGAACCTTCCAGTTTCAGAGAAGAAGATTTTCAAAGATTTCACTATTTGTTTCTATTCAAAACTGCCAACCCCTGGGGCGGGGCCAATTTTGACCCCAGGGCCATAATTTATAAAAAAAATTGTAGAGGACCTGAACATGATGCTCTGTGCCAATTATGAAAGCTGCGAACCTTCCAGTTTCAGAGAAGAAGATTTTCAAAGATTTCACTATTGGTTTCTATTCAAAACTGCCAACCCCTGGGGCGGGACCAATTTTGACCCCAGGGCCATAATTTATTAAAAAAATTGTAGAGGACCTGAACATGATGCTCTGTGCCAATTATGAAAGCTGTGAACCTTCCAGTTTCAGAGAAGAAGATTTTCAAAGATTTCACTTTTTGTTTCTATTCAAAAGTGCCCACCCCTGGGGCGGGGCCAATTTTGACCCCAGGGCCATAATTTATAAAAAATTTGTAGAGGACCTAAACATGATGCTATATGCCAAATATGAAAGCTGAGAACCTTCCAGTTTCAGAGAAGAAGATTTTCAAAGTTTTCACTAATTGTTTCTATTGAAAACTGCCCACCCCTGGGGCGGGGCCAATTTTGACCCCAGGGCCATTATTTATATAACTTTGTAGAGGACCTGAACATAATGCTCTGTGCCAAATATGAAAGCTGAGAGCCTTCCAGTTTCAGAGAAGAAGATTTTCAAAGATTTCACTATTGGTTTCTATTCAAAACTGCCCACCCCTGGGGCGGGGCCAATTTTGACCCCAGGGCCATAATTTATAAAACTTTTGTAGAGGACCTGAACATAATGCTCTGTGCCAAATATGAAAGCTATGAGCCTTCCAGTTTCAGAGGAGAAGATTTTCAAAGATTTCACTATTAGTTTCTACTGAAAACTGCCCACCCCTGGGGCGGGGCCAATTTTAACCCCAGGGCCATAATTTATATAACTTTTGTAGAGGACCTGAACATGATGCTCTGTGCCAATTATGAAAGCTAGGAGCCTTCCAGTTTCAGAGGAGAAGATTTTCAAAGATTTCACTATTAGTTTCTACTGAAAACTGCCCACCCCTGGGGCGGGGCCAATTTTAACCCCAGGGCCATAATTTATATAACTTTTGTAGAGGACCTGAACATGATGCTATATGCCAAATATGAAAGCTGAGAACCTTCTAGTTTCAGAGAAGAAGATTTTCAAAGTTTTCACTATTTGTTTCTATTGAAAACTGCCCACCCCTGGGGCGGGGCCAATTTTGACCCCAGGGCCATAATTTATATTACTTTTGTAGAGGACCTGAACATGATGCTATGTGCCAAATATGAAAGCTGAGAGCCTTCCAGTTTCAGAGGAGAAGCTTTTCAAAGATTTCACTATATGTTTCTATTGAAAACTTCCCACCCCTGGGGCGGGGCCAATTTTGACCCCATGGGCATAATTTATATAACTTTTTTAGAGGACCTAAGGGTGATGCTATGTGCCAAAGATGAAAGCTGAGAGCCTTCCAGTTTCAGAGAAGAAGATTTTCAAAGATTTCACTATTGGTTTCTATTCAAAACTGCCCACCCCTGGGGCGGGGCCAATTTTGACCCCAGGGCCATAATTTATATAACTTTTGTAGAGGACCTGAACATGATGCTCTGTGCCAAATATGAAAGCTAATTGCCTTCCAGTTTCAGAGGAGAAGATTTTCAAAGATTTCACTATTAGTTTCTACTGAAAACTGCCCACCCCTGGGGCGGGGCCAATTTTAACCCCAGGGCCATAATTTATATAACCTTTGTAGAGGACCTGAACATGATGGTATATGCCAAATATGAAAGCTAAGAACCTTCTGGTTTCAGAGAAGAAGATTTTCAAAGTTTTCACTATTTGTTTCTATTGAAAACTTCCCACCCCTGGGGCGGGGCCAATTTTGACCCCAGGGCCATAATTTATATAACTTTTGTAGAGGACCTGAACATGATGCCATGTGCCAAATATGAAAGCTGAGAGCCTTCCAGTTTCAGAGGAGAAGATTTTCAAAGTTTTACTATATGTTTCTATTGAAAACTTCCCACCCCTGGGGCGGGGCCAATTTTGACCCCAGGGCCATAATTTATATAACTTTTTTAGAGGACCTAAGGGTGATGCTATGTGCCAAAGATGAAAGCTGAGAGCCTTCCAGTTTCAGAGAAGAAGATTTTCAAAGATTTCACTATTGGTTTCTATTCAAAACTGCCCACCCCTGGGGCGGGGCCAATTTTGACCCCAGGGCCATAATTTATATTACTTTTGTAGAGGACCTGAACATGATGCTATGTGCCAAATATGAAAGCTGAGAGCCTTCCAGTTTCAGAGGAGAAGCTTTTCAAAGATTTCACTATATGTTTCTATTGAAAACTTCCCACCCCTAGGGCGGGGCCAATTTTGACCCCATGGGCATAATTTATATAACTTTTTTAGAGGACCTAAGGGTGATGCTATGTGCCAAAGATGAAAGCTGAGAGCCTTCCAGTTTCAGAGAAGAAGATTTTCAAAGATTTCACTATTGGTTTCTATTCAAAACTGCCCACCCCTGGGGCGGGGCCAATTTTGACCCCAGGGCCATAATTTATATAACTTTTGTAGAGGACCTGAACATGATGCTCTGTGCCAAATATGAAAGCTAATTGCCTTCCAGTTTCAGAGGAGTAGATTTTCAAAGATTTCAATTTTAGTTTCTACTGAAAACTGCCCACCCCTGGGGCGGGGCCAATTTTAACCCCAGGGCCATAATTTATATAACCTTTGTAGAGGACCTGAACATGATGGTATATGCCAAATATGAAAGCTAAGAACCTTCTGGTTTCAGAGAAGAAGATTTTCAAAGTTTTCACTATTTGTTTCTATTGAAAACTTCCCACCCCTGGGGCGGGGCCAATTTTGACCCCAGGGCCATAATTTATATAACTTTTGTAGAGGACCTGAACATGATGCCATGTGCCAAATATGAAAGCTGAGAGCCTTCCAGTTTCAGAGGAGAAGATTTTCAAAGTTTTACTATATGTTTCTATTGAAAACTTCCCACCCCTGGGGCGGGGCCAATTTTGACCCCAGGGCCATAATTTATATAACTTTTTTAGAGGACCTAAGGGTGATGCTATGTGCCAAAGATGAAAGCTGAGAGCCTTCCAGTTTCAGAGAAGAAGATTTTCAAAGATTTCACTATTGGTTTCTATTCAAAACTGCCCACCCCTGGGGCGGGGCCAATTTTGACCCCAGGGCCATAATTTATATAACTTTTGTAGAGGACCTGAACATGATGCTCTGTGCCAAATATGAAAGCTGAGAGCCTTCCAGTTTCAGAGGAGAAGATTTTCAAAGATTTCACTATTAGTTCCTACTGAAAACTGCCCACCCCTGGGGCGGGGCCAATTTTAACCCCAGGGCCATAATTTATATAACGTTTGTAGAGGACCTGAAAATGATGCTATATGCCAAATATGAAAGCTGAGAACCTTCTAGTTTCAGAGAAGAAGATTTTCAAAGATTTCACTATTTGTTTCTATTGAAAACTTCCCACCCCTGGGGCGGAGCCAATTTTGACCCCAGGGCCATAATTTATATAACTTTTGTAGAGGACCTGAACATGATGCTATGTGCCAAATATGAAAGCTGAGAGCCTTCCAGTTTCAGAGGAGAAGATTTTCAAAGTTTTACTATATGTTTCTATTGAAAACTTCCCACCCCTGGGGCGGGGCCAATTTTGACCCCAGGGGCATAATTTATATAACTTTTGTAGAGGACCTAAGGGTGATGCTATGTGCCAAAGATGAAAGCTGAGAACCCTGTAGATTCAGAGGAGAAGATTTTTAAAGGTTCAAATTGTTGACGACGAACGACGCACGCCGACGGACGACGGACATCAGGCGATCACAAAAGCTCACCCTGAGCACTTTGTGCTCTGGTGAGCTAAAAAGGAGCATTTACTAGAGAAAAGGAAACTTTTAGAATTGTGTAGTTTTGAAACCATTGTGATAAATAGAGCATTTGCTCCTATGGAGCAAATGCTCTATTTATCACAATGGTTTCAAAAAGTGACTTTTACAGAGGCGTCAAAAGGTGTCAATATACAGGAATGAGTTAAAAGGTGTATCTGTGGGGCAAAGGGTTAAGCAACTTCAGTATTTTATTACATGTATTTGTAAATTTCCCATACATAAAATATGTCTAACAGAGGTCCAGATAAGATGTGTAAATTTAAACACTTTCAAGAATAGCTGCTTTATTTCTCTACTAAACCCTACACTGCGACCACCCTATAGAATCATCTTTTGGAGACAATTTGAACGAGTGGTCACAGTATAGGGTTTGGCGGAGAAACAATGGTTTTATTATTTGGGTATGCACCATCATCTGTAGCTCTGTCCAATATTTCTTTAATTGCACATTACCGAAATGTAAATTATAGTATCTTGTGTACATACCCAAGACAGTTGTTGGATGTTGTCTATTGGTACAGCACTTGCTGTAGGAGGATGTCTGGCACAGAACACAGGACTGGGAACATTCCGTTGCACATGCACTGGACTCTCTATAAAGAGGAGAGATGGCTTTCTCTGAAGCGTTGACCTTTTCCTTTTTCTGGGCATTCTAAATTACAGAATAATATAGTACTATGAGATGAATGCATGTATGCAAATAAATGCACATTTAGAATCAACTAGAGGTTTTTGTCACAAAAACAGCCCCCCCCCTTTCAACCCTCACACCCATGCTGCGTCATATTGTCACATTTCTGTACATGAGAACACGACTTGATATGTGACAGACAGACAGACAAACAACAACAAGGGACGAGCCATATTGGAGTTATCATCCTGACAAGAAAGTGTGAAAAAATGAATGAAGTTTCAATCTAAAGGCTTCCTCTCATCTCGCTCTTTCCATGTATGAAGTTTCAATCCAATGGCATGAGCTATATAGGAGTTATCATCTGGAAAAAAAAGTGTGAAAAAAATGTACAAGGGGCAATAACACCAATATTAGTAAAGCCAGAGTTATGGACCTTGTGCATGACACTTCCTCTCATTATGCTCTTTCCATGTTTGAAGTTTCAATCCAATGGCTTGAGTCATATGTAGGAGTTACTGTCTGGACAAAAAAGTGTGTAAAAAATGTACAAGGCCTGAAGGGGCAATAACTCCAATATTAGTGATGCCAGAGTTAGGGACTTTGTGCATGACACTTCCTCAAATCATGTACTTGCATGTATGATGTTTCAATCCAATGATATGAGCCATATAGGAGTTATGGTCCAGACCAAAAAAAGGTGATAAATGAACAAGGGGCAATAACTCAAATATTAGTCAAGCGAGAGTTATGGACCCTGTGCATGACCCATCCTCTCATCATGCTCTTTCCATATATGAAGTTCAATCCAATGGCATTCATGAGCCATATAGGAGCTATCGTCTGGAAAAAAGTGTGAAAAAAATGCACAAGGGGCAATAACTCCCAATATTAGTGAAGCCAGAGTTATGGAATTTGTGCATGACACTTCCTCACATCATGCTCTTTCCATGTATGAAGTTTCTACAAACTGGCATCTGGCATATAGAAGTTATCGTCTGGACAATAAAGTGTGAAAGATGGACTGACAAACAGATGGACATTGTCAATCCAATGACATGAGCCATATAGGAGTTATCATCCAGACAAAAAAGTGTGATTCTTAGTGTGAAAAAAATGTACATGGGGCAATAACTCAAATATTACTGAAGCCAGAGTTATGGACCCTGTGCATAACACTTCCTCTCATTATGCTCTTTCCGTATATGAAGTTTCTACCAACTGGCATCTGGCATATAGAAGTTATCGTCTGGACAATAAAGTGTGACAGATGGACTGACAAACAGACGGACATTGTCACTTATATTCATAAGTCGTGGCCAATTTTAGAAACTTGATCTTTTTAACCTTAAAGTTAACCTTGACAACCAACTACCTATGAATCAATAAAGGCCATCTATTCATCACGACCAATTTCCCATCAATCATGAAGTCTCTAGATGAAAACTCAATGAGTTATGATGAGGTACCGCTTGGTCTACAATTTGACTTTTGACTCTATAAAGTTTCAATCCAATGGCATGAGCCATAAAGGAGTTATTGTCCGGACAAAAAAAGTGTGAAAAAATGTGTAAGTGGCATTAACTCAAATACTACTGAAGCCAGAATTTTGGACCTTGTGCATGACACTTCTTCTCATTCTTTTCTCATGTATGAAGTGTCCATCCAATGGCATGAGCCATATTGGAGTTATCGCCCAGACAATAAAGTGTGCAAAAATGTACAAGGAGCAATAACTCCAATATTATTGAAGTGAGAGTTATGGACCTTGTGCATGACACTACCTCTAATTATGCTCTTTCCAGGACTCAAGCTGGAGCTTTGATCAGGGAGAAGTTTAGTGGTATTGAGGGAGAAGTTTTGGTTCTGATTTTGTATCTCCCTATATGTTCTATACATCAAAACTTCGCCCTCAGCTCAAAACAGGGAGAAGTCAGCAGGGTTAGGGAGACTTTTCTCCCAAATCGCTCTCTTGCTTGAGCCTCGTCTTTCCATATATGAAGTTTCAACCAACTGGCATCAGGCATATATGAATTATCATCCGGACAAGAAAGTGTGACGGACAGACAAGTCAACTCTAACAAAACAATATGTCTCCCCCATATAAATATGGGGGTTGACATAACTGGAACACTGACCAAGTCAGAAAGGGCCCCACATAGTCAAGACTGTTTACTTATAAACATTCTCAGCATGTTTGGTGTGTATCAGATGAGAAATGTTTGAGCTGACACTGCTAAAACTGCAAATTTTGACTAATTCAAGGGCCACAACTCAGAGGTTTGACATGCAATTCAGCTAGTAATCAATCATAGCCAATATTTAACAGAGCTCTATGAATATTATCAGCATGTTTGGTTTACAGGGTACCCACAAAACAGAAAAAATAAAATTCCCTGACTTTTCCCTGAACGAATTTCAATTTTCCCTGACCCCATGTTAACAGAAGTTTAATTGGTAATCTATGAGCATGATCAATAAATGCTGGCCTCTGTCCTCCCCATCAGCCAATCCTTACCACATCTCTCTTTATGACAACTATATATACAGCAGTAGTGTTTTGATCATTTAAAATTGTTTTTGACTATTTCATTTTTAATTGCTCAATATTGAATGTAACATGCAGGATGCCAAACATGTCCTAATATGCACCCAAAGTATTTAAAGTCTCTTGAATCTTTTCTACTCTCTTAACCCTTTCCTCCATGACTTTTTATTAGAGACTCCATCTACCATGAATATGTAATTAAGTGAAATTTTATTTTTAAGCAAAGTTAAGGAATATTTTGGCAGTAGACTACAGTAAAAACTCAGATTTATGATATTTTTCTAAGCAAACAGAGTAGACCCTGATCAAGCAGCTCCTACAGGAGCTGCCTGATATGGGTCTATTCTGTTTGCAAAGGTGATAAAATGTGTATCTATGGTGGAAATGGTTAATCTTTCAGTTTTTCTGTGTAAGCTGAATTTTAAAATAGTACATAAAGTGTGTTAGACACTGATGTAGCATGCTATTAAAATGAGGTCAAAATTGGCCCGCCCCAGGGACGGCTAGTTTTCTATAGAAACACATAGTGAAAACTTTGAAAATATTATCCTCTGGTTTTCTGGTGAGCGATATCAGGGCCTTTCAGGCTCTTTTGTTTTGCAATTTTATCAAAATTTTGCATCACTTGGGATTTTTTTCCCAAATTGGGAAAAATAGGTCCTTTTAATGGGTCTCTGTAGACGCCAGAAAATGGTCTGCATTTTCACTGTTTTCATAATAGCAGACCAAATATTGCTGCCCTTACAAGTGAAGACAGTACAGTAGAATGTCCAATATCTAGCACCGCTGCCCAGTCTGTCCTAACAAGTGAAGACACTACAGTAGAATGTCCAATATCTAGCATTGCTGCCCTATTCTAGCACTGCAGCTGTCAAAATGGATGCTGGAGTCTTGCAGAGGTGCCAGAATTCTCCAATGATTTTGTTTTAACAGACTTCATGACAGATATACTATAAAATTTGGATGTGAAATATACAAAGCTAATCAAATATGTATAAAGATGTTTGGTTTAGTCAAAATTGAAGAAACTGCCTCTGCCCTTTTATTTTCATTCTTTCTCCTTTTTGACATATTTCCTCAGCCTCATCCTTTGGTTCCAAATTTCCCTGACTTTTCCCTGACTTTTGCCAAATTTCAAATTTCCCTGACCAATTAAAAAATTCCCTGACTTTTCCCTGACCTTGAAAAAAAATCCTTTTTCCCTGACTTTTCCCTGTCCGTGGGAACCCTGGTTTAGATCTGATGAAATCTGTTTAAGTTTGAGCATAGACAAGGCTAAAACAGCAAATTTTGACTGAATCAAGGGCCATAACACAGAGATTTCTTCAGGCGATTTGACTTGACTGGTAATCGAACTTGGTCAAGATATTGTGTACACAAGTTTACAAGTTCATTAAGATAAGTCAAGGCCCAATCTGGGCATGTGGCATTAAAACATGTTTACAGCATTGGTTATATTACAGGAAGAACAGTGTTTAACCCCCTACTCCATAGATACTCTGAAAACAAGCTATGGAGCAAAGGGCTTATATGAAAATACATGAAAAAACAAAAGTAATCAACTAAAATCATAGATGAATTATAATTAAATAATAATATAAGTTTACACTTAATTGTAAACCATCGAAAAAATAATGTAATTGAATTTTGAATTTTGGGAGAACCAGAATACTAGGAATGGATGAATTACAGACATAAGTGATGTTCTTGAAGAACCTATTAATATTCTCAGCAAGATTGGTGAAGATCAGATGAGAACTTTTTGAGTTACAGCACGGACAACGCTAAAACTGCAAATTTTGACTAAATCAAGGGCCATAGCTCAGGTGACACATGCAATTTAGTTAATAATCAAACTTCGTTAAAGAATTCACACCTATAAACATACTCTGCATGTTTGGTGAAGATCAAATGAAAACTGTTGAGTTAGAGAGCGGACAAGGCAAAAACGACAAATTTTGACTGAATCAATGGTCATAACTCAAGAGGTGTGTAATGCAATTTAGCTGGTAATCATACTTGTCTTGGTCAAGATTTTACACCTATGAATATTCTCTGCAAGTTTAGTGAAGATCAGATGAAAATTGTTTAAGCCCAAGGTGTGGAGCCCTATTTACTCAAACTTTACAATTCCATCATTGCCTGAATATTACTAATAAATTTTTTACAACATTCAGCCATTCACATTAATGTTCTTATTTACAGACATTCAAAGCAACAATTGATTACCGTTGACCTTAAATTTACTTCAAACATATTGATGCCACTCATTTTCACACCTATGACTGTATTTTATTTCTCAGTTTGATCTAATTAACAAAATAACCTGATAACTTAATGTCACCCGTTTCATTCTTCACATTAACCACATGCAACATACTTATCGCCTATATTATATTGTTTATGCCTGCTAAAGATAATGAGTTTTAAAATGTCAATAAGATGTGCAAACTTTTGTCTAAATTCTTAATGTTAACCCTTTTGTGACCACTATCCAAAATATGGGACCTAGGCAAAAAATGCAGACCCAGATCTGAGAAGAAGGAGCTCACTGATCAGAGTCTTCACTGTTTGCTACATTGAGTAGAAGTTATAGTTATAAATATATATTTGTGTCATTTTGTGAACATTACATAAACGGATTAATTACTTTTAATGTGTGAGAACAGGCCGAGATGACCCTGACAAAAACAGGCTCAGTTGACCCAGGCCGAGTTGACCCAGATTCCTCTTACATGTGAGTATTCTACCAACTAAGAGATCACCAAGCTCTTACAACTCCACATGCCCACAACCAATGCAAACCCTCCCCCCCCCCCCCCCCCCCCCCCCCAAAAAAAAACAACAAAAAAAAACAAAAAAAACCACACACACAAAAAACACACACCCTTTGATTCAAGGCTTCGTTAGCTCTACCACTGTGACTCCTACTACCAGGATAATCTTTTCACACCATTACTTGGAATGATGGAGAACTGCAGCCTAGTGTGAGGTTTGAACTAAAGGCCTCCAGTTTATAGTGCTAGTGCACCACTGACAGATATCTGGGCTTTACATGTATACCTAAAACAGTATTTTCTTTTGAGTTATGATATTCATAGATAAGATAACTGATTGGTATTAAATGTATAAAATCTAAAAATATGGGCCACAAATTATGTCAAGCAAATGATAAAAACGTAAAACATAAAAAAGGTAAAATTGCAATCGCCACTGAATGAACTCAATTTTACAAGCATTGTCAATCTATTTTTAACTGTATGTATTACATGTCTCCAAGCATGCAGGCCTATTTTTACATATCCATTCAGCAGTTGTGTCTCCTGTACCGTGAAAAACAAAGACAGGAATAACACGACTGAAGTAGAATTATTCTTGTGGACCTTGTATTGAACACTGAATGAATCAGAAATGGATGCGAACTTTGTAAACAATCAGGTAAGTGGACATTTGTAAAGTACAAAATAGTAATTGCGTCATGTTACAATATTTAATGCTATTGATTATCGCTGGTGACCCTTTTAAACATCGTCATTCATTGGTTTACCTGCCGCGAAGTTGAAAACATGTCTAAACTTATTTAAAGGTTGACCTAGACACCAAAGGCAGCCATTTGTAAACTTATGCTACGTTTGTAATGCTGTCTTCAATTGGAGGAAATTTTGGCAATATCCAATCAGATTGGGTTTAACATTAACGGAAGGTTAGCACTGTCGAGAACAAATTGCTTCAATATCATTGGCTAATAACTAAGAGGGTTCGAATTTTAAAAAAAGAGAGAAGATTCCTGTATGGACATGCCAAATAAAAAATTTTGACAGCTGCCATAGGTATAACATGGGTATACATACGAAAAGATGGCAAGAACAATAGTTCTTGTTGAGTACATTTTTGAAAAAATATCAGTATGTATGAGTACATAGTCCTGTAATTCTTGTTTTAGAAATAATTTCTGTGGAGGCTAAGTAACGGGTTCGTGCGAATCCACGTAACATTCCCAGAAAGATTATTATTATTGGCGATAATCTTGTAGGGCTGTCTGGAAAGCCTCTACGGAATCAGCATGCACTATGCTGTCTGGCAGTTTGTTCCACTGTATGACAGTGTTTACAAAGCGGTCCCGTATGACTGTTTACAAAGAAGGAATTTCTGTATTTAGGAGTCTTGCTATTTGGGACTACCAGCCCTCTGGTGTTAGTTTCATACTTGGTTTTCTACTATATTCTTTGAACTGTAGTCTTTGAATCTAGTAGCTTCGATGTTCCTTCTTGGTTTTGCCGGCATTGTAAATGTGGATGTCTGTAGAGCGGGTACCAATCCCTCTACTACCTTATACATAAGCATCAAACGAAGGCTTAGTCTCCTGTCTTCAAGGGTCTCTAATACCAGTTTTTCTCTCATTTTTGTGATTGCTCCTGTCTCTCTGTCCTGAACCTCATTGCACAGTTTTGGAATTTTTTCCAATCTGTCCATAACCCCTTTGAGGTATGGATTCCAGATGGTTGCGCCATACTCCATGATAGACCTTACTACTGACATGTATGCTGTTTTCTTGCATTTTTCGTGAACATTTCTTAGGTTCCGCCTCAGGAATCCAAGTGTGGCATAGCTTTTTTACATAAATTGTTTATGTGCACATCCCACTCGAGGTCTTTGGATATCTGTACACCTAAATACGGATTATCTAGCTTGTACCTCTTGTAGGATATGGCTGATGAGTTGGTAAAACTTGGATATCTTTTGGTTTATGGAGAGTATGTAACATTTTTCGCATTGAATTTGATACCCCATTTCTGTGCCCATGTTTCCAGGTTTGCTAAGTCTGACTGAAGTTTCTCTTGATCCATACTGTTCCTGATGGTTCGGTAGAGTAAGCAGTCATCTGCAAATAGGCGTACTGATGATCTTACACAGTTGGGGGGGGGGGGGGGTCATTTACGTGGCAGAGAAGAAACGGGATCGGACCAAGAACAGTTCCTTGGGGTACTCCAGAGTCCACCGATGTTTCCTCTGACTGTCCACCTTCTACCACGGTTCGCATTTTGTGGGTTGTTAGGAAGTTGGTCTCAACCAGGTATGGATACTACCTTGTATTCCATAGTGGCATGATTTGTATAGCAGTTTGTCATGCGGTACAGTGTCGAATGCTTTGGAAAAGTCTAGAATAGCGACATCTGCCCCCTGTCATGTTCTTGGAGGAGGTCATTCAGTGTAGTTAAGAGCTGTGTCTCACAGGAGTAGCCTGTTCGGAATCCATGGTTTAGGTTTGTGAAGATTTTGTTGCTTTCCAAGTGCGACATTAGGTGTCTGCATATTATGTGTTTCAAAATTTTGCAGACTACAGACGTTAACAAAACTATAATTTTAGGCAAGATGCTTATCTCCTTTTTTGAAAATACTGGAGGCATTTGCTGCTCTCCAATCAGTTGGGAGTTCACCAATATCTATCGAGGCCTGCATTATGACTTTCAGGATTGGAGCCAGATCTACTGCACATTCTTTTAGAATACGGTTCCGTATGTTGTCAGGGTCTGAAGCTTGGGCGGGGGAGGGGGGGGGGGGGGGGGTTAACCCTTTCCAGTAATTTTTGCAAGCCATTTTAGTCTATCTCTATTGGTTTGACAACAGTATTTCTGTTTTTGACTCCATGTCGGGTAGGTCTTGGTCTGTGGATTTCGTGAACACTGACTTAAATTGCGTTAAGAGAATTTCTGCCCTCTCCTTACTGTCTGACACCAGTGATGCCCCTTTTAGTGGAGCAATGCCTCCTGCATCTTGCCGTTTAGATTTTACATATTTCCAGAATGGTTTTGTGTTATTATTTTCCAAACCTTCCATGATGTTTGAGTATATGTAGTCCTGCTCTGCCCTACGCATGTGCCTCTTACTATCTGGATAGCTCTGTAGTTTGCCAATTTGTTTCTTTTGCGGGCTTAATGATTATATAGGCTTTGTTTCTTTTTAATCATTTTTTGTTCCCTTTTCCTTATCCAAGGTACATTATTTCTAGATTTTATTTCTTTACTAGGTATGTTTTTGTTCATTGATCCAAAAAGGTGATTTTTAAAGGTTTCCCAGAGGTTTTGGACATTTTCTTCATTTTTGTGTTGGTTTTCAATGGCAGTTTTAGTATCTGCTAGGTCTTCTTTAACTGAGTCCCATTTGGCCCTGCTGTAAATGTAACATTTCCTAGGTGCAGATTTTTGGTGTTGCACTTTTGTTTCTATATCTGTTACTATGATGTCATGGTCAGACATGCCTGGGACATTTGTTGATGATGTTATGAGTGTCAGGTTTGTGACAAACACCAAGTTTAAAAGATTGCCCTTCCCCCCACACACCCCCAAAGAAAGCTGTCATTTCTGTAGATGACATCATTTAGAGGGAATTTTTCACTTGATTTGACCGCATTTCCCTCTGGGATTTTACCTGGTTTTACCCCTTTTTTAAAACCAAGATTCCGTCCCACATACTATGTCCGGTTTGAGATAATGCAGTGCCATTTCAAATTCACTCTTTTTGTCAATGATGCTTCTACAATTTACAATCATGATCCTGAGATTTTTCTTTGGCGGAATGTCATAAGGGTTGTTGGTTTTACTGACATTTTACCCCTTTGCTGTTCTGTTATGTCGTGAATGACTGATATTGGAAATTATGGAAAGGTTTATCAAAATGTCTGTCATATCAAAGACATGTTTATTGGTATTACAGATAAGAGTAAAATGAAATTTATTTTTTAGAGAATTTCAGAAATTTCCAATTTTCGTTTTTTCATTCCATGGATGCCTATAGGACCTTCACATAACTCAATCTCACTGGAATCTGTAGTTTGACACTTTTACAATACTTCTGTAAATTTTGTCGAAATTCATTTATGTACATGTATATGGAAAATACAGGATGCCAAAGGTGTAGGGTCATTGCATAAACCATAGATGGGAAAAGTACCACTGACCCTTCAATATTTTTGTTGAGTATAATTATATATCTGCCAAATCCTATCTTGCTGCACCTCATCTAAAAATTGTCTCTGGTGAAATTCTAATGAGTTGCGGCAAGATTTGGCTGAGAAATTAGACATTTTGATAGATCAATAATTCAGTATACATATATGGTTATCTACAGCCCTGGTTAGAATGTAGCTGAATTTAAACTGAATAGTCTTTTTATGCTCCCTCAGATCTGTGATCGGGGCCATATTGTTTCTGTTGGTTAGTTTGTCTGTTTGTCCCCAACTTTAACCTTGGGGATAATTTTGTCGCCATTGCACCTTTCGTATACTTCATTGTAAATATAAATATCAAAACTTTTGCTTATTTATTTTAGATCCTGTTGACACTGGGACAACAGAATGCTACGACCAGATAAAGTTAGTGAGGAGGATAATGTTCCACAGGAGAGAGATGTGAGCAACAGCAGAGGTGCAGACTGTATTAACTTTCCCCAAGGACAAATTAAGAAAATATCTCAAGTGGGGAGTAAAAATACTTATGTGATTATAGTAAGCAAAGACCATTATCAGACACAATCTTCGAAAGACCCACCAGTGCTTAAAAATCAACCAACCTCAGACCGTAGCCATGCTTCTCTGGAAAATCACCCAATTTTACAAAGTTTTGCTGATAGGAAGAAACAGTTCACTGACAATTCAGACAAAGATTTTGAATCGCCTTTAAGCTATCCTTCTGAAACAAGACAAAAATTCTACCAGCCACCAGAAGATGTGAAACTGAATTTGTCTGCCATCAATGATGATGATTATGACAGCAATTTTTCATCACAAAATGTGTTCTTAAAGCCTGACATTTCTTCCTCTGCTCACGACTCTGCTATAGAAATTGATTTACCTAACAGATCATACACAAGTAAAGGTGGTCAGTGTAGGGAATTTTTAGATGAAAAAACCATGATGAAAACCTATGTTATCCCATCCCCACTTGGTAACCATCAACCACGGAGGGAACCTGTGAAACAACATTCATTTCCAACGATTTCACAAAAATGTGTTGGACAAAAGCAAAATAACAATGAATCTCCAACAAAATATGAAAATGATCAGAATACACCAGGGTCAAGGAAAATATTCTTGGTTACGCCAAAGCCAAGCTCTACACATAGTGGTAGTGTTTTGCAGAAGTCAATTGCATACACAAATGAAGCTGTACCTATGATAGGGAAAAGTAAGCTTCACTCTGCACACCAGCAGATTTCACAACTGCCAAAAACTAATCCAAAAGCTGTTCCAACATTCAAAAATGTTTCACCTATCACTAGTTCATGTAGTTCTTTTGTACCAGTCAATTCAGGTACCTCTCCAACTTTCAAATCATCTGCTATCCATGGTCCACTGACATCTACTCCAGTTACCACAGAGCCTGTTAATCAGAGACTTCAGCAGCTTAGACAGGAGTCAGCATCTCATAGGCCAGTGTATGTGATCCAATCACCATTTACGAGAAATTCATCCAACGGTGCTGAATCAACATCATTTATAGAATCGCCCGATCTAAGCACCGGTTCCTCATCACCTGTTGTAGTTATTCAGCCACAAACAGATTATACTCTTAATAACAGTTCAGGCTTTATCAGTGCAAGCAGCAGCCTTGAAATGCCAGACTCTTCCAGCTCATTTGATGGTATGAAAAATGTGGTGGATCAGGAAAGAGACATTAAAAGAACAATGGAGATATCTGGTGAAGATATGAGGTTTGTGTCCCATCCTTCACTGGCGGTATCAGGTGATGGCTGTGGGGGAGCTGTGATTACAAGCTTGACTGAAAGTGCTGATGCTGACATAGAGAAGGATTTTGGGCTCGGACTTGACTCAGAAAATGATCCTTCACTCACCAGTTCGCAAGAGTCTGAGGCTAGTGATGTTTCTGAGAAGGGTATGTTATTGATATGAATATTGTGTTCCTTATGATATCTTCTTGATAAAAGTCAGATTAGTAGATAAAGGTGCATGTATACTGACTCAGATACTAAGATCATTTATTCACCAAGCACTCTAAAGAATTGTCTCAAAAAAACGATAATAATGGCAATTCTAAAGAGTGGTCATAACTTGGGGTTTAGTGGAGAAATAAAAAGTAATTATGGAAACTGTTTTAGTTTACACATCTTATCTGGACTTCTGTAAGTATTCAGGAGTCTAAAACTGAACCTAATAATTGAAGTTCACTAATAGATTTTTATCCCGTCACTACAGCCGCTAGTGAAGTAATAAAGGGGTAGCATAATAAACCTAAGTTTATACGTACAGTAGAGGTTTATTTGTATAGTAGACCTGTGTAGGAATTTCTTCTTACAACAGACAGGAACTATTTTTAATTTTTCTTCAAAAATGTTTTACCAAAAATAACGTATTTAGTTGAAAGAAAAAATACTTAATATGGATAATTATCATTAACTACTTAATATGGATAATTATCATTAACTATCCCAGTCAAAACCCAAACCTTCATTTTAAAAAAAATAGAAAGGAAAAAGAGAGAAAAAAAGTTTCGTAAGCGGTGAGAATCGAACCAGGGCTGACTGCACGATAGGCGACCATCGTAACCACTACGCTATCAGGCCAGACATACTGTAAGCGAAATTGAAGATGTATATAAAGTTATCATGCTACTATATTGACGATTTTTTTAATAAAACAAAACTTCATTCAAACATTTATCACTCTCATGATAATTTAATTGATAAACTCTTACACAAGGGCGGTGATGGTCATAGACCTAAATATAGCCTGTTCAGTTCCATTGACGAGTGACGTTAACCCTATCTAAAAATAGAAACCGAGACGACGGAACTCGAATTTGACCATGTAGAGCCTCTGGTAGAATAATAACCATGTCTGTTTGAATGATCATATCGACTCTCGATTTAAATGATCTTATTTTTCAAATTAAAGCACGTTTTCCCGTCTTGTAATGTAAGTATCGAAACTATTTTCCTCTGCGGTAGCTCATTATTTACGTCTATAGAACGGAAATGAAAAGGGAGGTCCGTTGATCGAAAAACCGCATTTTCAATGCAAATTATTTCAATATTCGTATGTTTTATGAGTCTATGAAAAAAGATATAACTAAATTGACTGGATAAATAGAATAATAGGTTAGTGCCGTAGATGGGACGCCTTTATCCGACTCGGAGAGAAAACAGTTGAGGCTCGGCAAGCCTCGTCTCAACGTTTTCTCCCCTCGTCGGATAAAGGCGTCCAATCTACGGCACTAACCTATTATTCTCTATATAATAGCAAATTGCCAAATTTCAGTTAAAAGTAAACAATTTTTAGGAAATGTTTGGTATATATTTTGGAAGAACTTAGATTTTCAAATTGGTTTTTTTATCGAGTTTCTTCATCGTTTAACAGTATTTTAGTCATGCCACGATGTCCAGCTTAGCTGCTAATCACAGGTAGAGGAAGACCCTAGAGGTTCTGTGCACACACAACAAATTGCTTTGTTTCGTGCACAGAAGAACATCCAGGTAGAACCACCGACTTACCGGAAGCCAGCTGGAAGGCTTCCTCACATGAAAAATCCAATAGCCCAGACTTGGTTTCAAACCCACAGTGGTGAGGGGCTAAACGATTGTCAGTCCAAAACTATAACCACTCGACCACAGAGGCACCCCCACCCTTGCAAATTGGTGAAACATTGATGTTTTTTAGTGTGTTTCTTGATTTTCAAAGAAAAAAAGTTGAAGTTTGGGTATTGAGTGGCCTTGGTATCAAACCTTTTAAAATTAGTTCACCATTACAAAGGCTACAATCTAGTAAGGGGCATTACCAGTCACAGGACTTTAATACCGGAATCGGCTTGAAGGGAACCAGAATTGACTGAATTAAAAGAGTATACATTATTGCAAATAATTGTAAGTTACAATTATTTGTAATAATGTATATTCTTTCAAATTATTTTATAGTAAGTCACCATTCTTGTATATAAATATGTCTGGGTCTACTCAGTTTGCAGTTGCTTGGAAAGGTGAATATGTGAAGGAAAGGGATAGGATAAGGGAAGATTGATTGGCAATGAAGCTAATAGCCATTGTCACATTGAGTGGATTCTCCTTGGAACTACTTTATTTGAAAATGTCACTTAGAAAATGTGTCATCAAGGTTTATAAAACAATCTGTAAGTGTCAAATATGTTGCATTACTTTGCCGATCAATGATTAAAATTGTCTTATCTTTAGATATGTTTTCCCTCTATAGTAAGCCTAAACAGATCACTGACCAACATACAGTGGCTGAAGGGTATGCAGCTGAAGGAAGACAAGCCAGTTAGCTCAATTCAACCTCACCAGTGGAAAACCCTCACACCAGAGGAAATAAAAAGGGTTAGTAGCCTGGTCTTTGCCGTAGTATTAAAATATAAATTGGATTACTCCAGCAGGAAACAAGAACAAGTTCATCTTTTAATATCTGAAGAATGACGGGTCTTTTTCTGCACCTGAAGTTCTATACGAGACTTAGAAGGAATCATTCCCAATACAAAATATTTTTAAAAAATCACCGGGGGGTTGTCTCAGTACATGCCAAATTTTTATTGAAGTGTAAAAAACAATTGCTAAATACATGTATGTTAAAATGGGGTAACATTTTTTCCCAAAATCGTTTTGTGTTTTATGCGCGAAAAAATCCAGTTATTAAAATGCATTTTCTCACTCAGGCCTTTTTCTGGCAATTTTTTCACATGCCTGGGGTTTTACTGTTCATGTATAGATATATGTTACAGTAGAAATTGCGATTCAGGACAGATTACGATTACAACCTCTTCGATCCCAATCTATTCTTGGACAATTGGCAATTCTACTAGTAAGTTTAGACTAATATGCTTTAAAATTAAGGGAACAAGATCAATATTCTTATAAACTATTTTTTTTTCGCAGAATTTCACACAAAAAAATTATCAGGAATCCGATTTAGGTTAATTGGTTCATTATGAAAAAAGAATCACATTAACCCATTCACTGATAGACAGTCATGAAAGAATTTATAACATTGTGAATATTCACTGACAGGAAAGAAATGCAGCAAGACACAGGATACAGTCTAGAAAACATTCAAGCAATTGAGCCTAAACCTGCTGGATCCAAACTACTTAATTTGATCGAAGTCTTCCTAGGAGAGATTGCGATCAAAATTTGTCCTAGGAGAATCGATGATTGTCTGTGACATATACATTCTTCCAACATCATAAGTTAGCTTCCAGGAAGTACAAAACACTCTAGTAGCAGAAACTTGTGGACACGCTTGAACCTATTAATACATAAGGAAACCGAGTAGACCCTGGTCAGATTTCTCCTACAGCCACTGATCTGGGTCTACTCTGTTAGTAAAGTACATGTATGGAGTAAAGGATTATGCTGTTAGTAAAGTATGGAGTAAAGGATTGATACTGCTAGGGCTTGACATGTTGTCTACAAGTTTGATCAAATTAGCTTTGAAATTAGAAAGGAAAATTCAAGAGCTTTTTATGCCCACGCCGTCTGATCAGGATCTGCTCTGTTTGCCTTTGAAAGTTTGACTGATATAGATCTGATTCTACAGTTTTTGTCAAAGCAAAAAGAATCTTTGAAAAGTTCACATGCAGCGATTTTTTCCCCTATATAACTGGTACTGTAAAACGGACCCTGTCACATTTTGAAACGGACCTTCACAATTTAGAAGCAGTGTCCATCGGACCCATTCACAAAGCTGTTGAATTATTTCACAATCGGCCTTTTACTTTGTACTTACACCAATTTTTTTACCAATATTTACATCGCTATATTCCTCTTTGCAAAGTTTTGTATCTCAAACCGTTCCTCGGGATAAAGTCCGAGGTATTCGAATTTCGTATCGCTTTTCTTTGCACATCTCGGACGCTTTTACAAGAATATGAATAAAACATGTGTCGGTCCGCAAATTATATTCGGCCGAAAAAAACACCGATACTTTTTTCACAATTTTTGCCAAGACGACGCTAATTTTTCACAAATCAAGGGGTACCGGACCCATTCACAATCCCAGGAAAAAAATCGCTGACATGTATAATAATAATCATAATCATTTTGTACATAAATATTGAGCAGGGAAAGGGTTAAACTTGTTTATATTTTGCAGAAAATTTATTTGTAGGTCCTTTGCTTGATTACAAGTTGGTACTTTGCCATAACTCCAACCATCCTTCACATTGACCCTTTACTCCATGAATATTCACAAAAGAAATAATGACATCATGAATATTTATTAGATTAATTGTTATATATATAAAACAGCACATTTGCAAAGGATATTTGGCCATGGCAGAAACTAGAATCATCTCTATTACATCATAAGCACTGCTCAGCCGTCTGGTCTGGTTTGCATTTTGGCATAGAAAGGCATATATCGAGTACATGTACAGGGTTAACACAGCTGCAAGGATTTTCTCTTTTTCTCGTACTTTACGGTACTTTCTAACAGAAAAGGGTGAGTGGATATTAAGTACAGTTTGGGGATAATACATGTATGACAAAACACATAGATGTACATGTATATATACTTTGGCTTCTTTTGATCTTGTACAGATAAGTATGGAATGTGGGAAGGATAAGCGGCCCCCATATTCCTACATGGCCTTAATACAGATGGCACTGTATAGCAGAGAAGACAGAAGGATGATGCTGAAAGAAATATGTAAATGGATTGAAGAAACATTTCCATTCTTCAAGTACAATGCCAAACCAGGATGGAAGGTGAAATCTTTATTTGTAACATAGCTAATGTAACACATGACCAGTTCCAAATGCTATTAAAAGTAAAATAGAGTCAAAACTCTGGAGTGACCCAACATGTTCTTACCAGATCAACTAGGATGATACTAGTATAAAGACACCATTTGAGTAAAATAGTTTCAACTATTGTTCCAGTTAAAATAGGGTAACTATTCAGATCCTATTATTCCTTTACTATAATTCCCAGGGGGGAGACTTTTCTGCAGATTTTGTTTCACTCGGGCCGTTTTTGCATCCGGGAAATTATTATTCGCCGATATGTTCTTTATGGAATGTCGGTCAGGACATGCTACTTGCCACTTGCTTGTTGCCACTTATGAAAAGAATTTTTTACAAACACACAACTTAGAAACGGCCTCCCTGAAAAGCGATGCAAAGCATCCTTAGCGCAGAGAAGAGTCCGGAAGCAAAATACCAATTTAAAACACAATGTATTGTTTGATTTACCAACTACATGTCTCTTAGCAAGTAGCATGTCGTGACAGGCATTCCATAATTCTTTACTATTCCAAGTAAATCCGCATTGATAACTTTTATCATGTTAATAGCAATATTTCAGTTCAGCTAATAGAATAATGAGACTTTTTCTACAGCCAATCAAAACGCTCGTATTATGCAGTGTTCATTCAACCTTCCAATATGGTGAACATTGTCAAGAAAGTTTACTGATGTTTACTTTTATAATACCATGCCGACTTTAAATCAAATTTTGTATCTTTAGCTGTGATCACTGAGTTTGCATTTGATTTTGTTTTTAATGTTTGACAAGAAATTAATCTGGCAATGTTGAATGGATCCAATAATAAACTGAATGTAAATTGTATGGACATGTTCTGCAACTGGTTTCTTTGAAATACAGCTCATGTATGACATACAACTCAAGTATAATTTTAAAAACACATGAATGAAAGACCCAAGTGAAAATGCACTCGTGAGATAGCTTCTGAAGTGCCCAGGAAAGCTATATTCAATTTTTCATTGGGGGTGGGGGAGGCTTTGCCCCCCTCAACCTCCCACATGAGCATTTCCCGCAAGGAGCCTGGGTAGCCCCCTTGACTCCGCCTAATTTTCCTCTTTTTCACATACAGTCATTCTCACCCCAGAATTTCACCTCTTTAAGCCTCTGCAAGAGGGACCCAGACCATACAGCTCCCATAGGAGCTGTCTAATTAGGGTCTGCTCTGTTTGCTTATACAGTACAACCTGTCTTAAGCAGCCATTCATTTATTGAGTATAGGAGTTTTAAAAAGGTGATGGGTGCTTAATCTAGGGCAAAGTAATGCCGAAAACTACTTAAGCATTAAGCTACCACCAGCCTTGAAAATGCTCTATTTATCACAATGGTTTCAAAATGACACAATCCTTAATTTTTCCTTTTCTCTAGTTAATGCTCCTTTTCGGTAGATTTGTTCAAAATAGCTTGGGTCTAACAATAGCCAATAAGGTAATGGGTTAAGATGTAGTTCTATTATCTACTGTATGTTACAAATCTGATTCTCTTTTGTATCTGTTTTATATATATGAATTAAACTCGACATGGGAGGAGTCTTCGACTTGCATAAAGTTTCCTGAATTACAGGGTTAACCCTTTCCTTCATGAATGTTTGTGTTAGAAAAAAATGACTATGAATTTTAATCAGTCTTAATTCTTTAACCCAATCCCTCATATTAACGACTTTTGACGAATCTGTAAGTCACTTTGTTAAACCATTGTGATAAATAGAGCATTTGCTCCTGTATGAGCAAATGCTCTATTTATCACAATGTTTTCTAACTACAATATTCTAAAAAAGAAATCCTTGTCTCTAGTTAATGCTCCTTTTCAGTAGATTTATTCAAAGAGGTATCTAAAAATAGCCTATGAAGGAAAGGGTTAACAAGGGACATTTTTACCATGCCAGGAACAGCAGTCAGAACCGTTTTATCTCATTTGCAAACAGAGCAAAACCTGATCAGACAGCTCCAACAGGAGCTGTGACCTGTCTGATCTGGGTTTACTCTTGTTGCAAAGGCGTTTATATGAGAGAAATGGTTAAAAACCGTTAATAATATTAAGGTACTAATATGGTACTATTAACTAGTATTTAGTTGTGCATTAGTAAAAAAAACTTCCAGAATTTGAAAGTGCCTTCCTGCACCCCATAAACATAAATGGAACAGCCCTAACAGAGAAATGGTTTTCTTTCTAAATTCATGATTATATTTCTGTATGTCATCCATCAGAACTCCATCCGTCACAACCTGTCCTTGTACAACATATTTGAACGTGAGCCTGCAAAACGTCACGGATCATACTGGACCATCAAACCAGACATGGAACCCCGAACAAAGCAATACAAAGACAGACACAGTGGTAAGTGTGGCTATGCACACGCAATTTTAATTGAGTAACCCCAGACTGAATATGATTTTAACCAGATTACATTTTTATATGTGCATATTTGCCTGTTTAACAACAAATGTGTTTTAATTTCAAGAGGAGATGTACATATAGTTACAACATTCTGGTCGGTCAAAGTTATTCATTCTAAAATTTTCAGAATGAGAACTACTACTAACATTGATATTCGAATTCTCGTTTAGTTTATTTAAATGCTCTCCAAATATTTGTTCGAATGAAATTGCAGTTCACATTTTACAACTGCATCTTAGCTATAAGTATGTGTCAGTAATGTTAGGTTGTGCACCTAGAAATTCAGCAACTTATTGATCAGTAGTCTGCTTTAGGCATGGCTAAAGTCTTCCAGATAACAGATGGCTCTTATAGGATCTGGATCTACTCTGCTTGTAAAGGCGTAGAAAAGTGTATTTATTGAGTAACGGGTTTGTTATTTGTCATTCCATTATATGTTATTTGATTAACAGTAAGGAAAATAATATTACCATTAATATTCTGATATTTGTTGAATATGAAGGTTGTTCCTCAGCCAGTCTGGACAGTCACCGATCCTCTCCCTCACTGCCTGGCCAAACAACAGGGGGTATGATCCCCATTATTCCAATGTACAGCAGTATGGGCCAGCTGTCTGCCATCTCTCCACAACCAGTCTGTCTACCCCAGCACATGCAGTGTAGCAAGAGGAAAGGTAATACATCCTTCCTTCAAATTGGGTCAGTTGTCTAACCCTTTCCCTCCTACAGGAGCCGTGTGGTCTGGGTCAACTCTGTTTGCAAAGGTATGAAAAGGAAAGGGTGAAAATATCAAAGGCGAAAAACACAAGCAAACTTTATTTTACAAAAATTGCAAAAAATTGCAAACTGGTTTCTCTTTAATATTAAATACAAAAAAATGAAATAGATATCTTGTTTTTTGCCCTTAGTACCATAAAATGGTGAGAGGCATATAGCATTGTCCCTGTCTGTCATTATGATTACGGTATTTGAGGATAATTTCTATTAAACCTTTATAACGGTATTTCTATTAAACCTTTCCTCCATAAATATGCCTTTCTACGCCTCTGTAATAGTCACTCCTTGAAACCATTGTGATAAATAGAGCATTTGCTCCTGTGGAGCAAATGCTCTATTTATCACTACATTTTGTATTTTCAGTACTATACAATTCTAACATTGTCCTATTCTCTTGTAAATGCTCCTTTTCATTATATTTATTCAAAGATCTTGGGTCTAAAAATAGTCTATTAGGGAATGGGTTAAACTGTGTATAAATGTTCAGTACCATATTAACCCTTTCCTCCATAAATACCAGGGATGTCAATAATCAACTTTCTCACTAACCGATTAATCGTTCATTCTTTGGACCGGTTAATCGGAAGATTTGTGCCTATTATACAACGACATTACAAATTTGTCGAAGTTCGTGTGTGTCTGGATACCTCATAACAGCGGACTGCACGTGTATTTGCCCCAGATGTTTAATATATTGTTCTAGTAAACGGGTTTTCAAAACAATCCGACCAATGAATAAATGTAATGACTATGGTTTTCTCAAAGATACGTCAACAGACATAACAACAAAGTATCAGCGTTCTAGCTGTCAGATTTTTATCAAGGGGGATAATGCAAGTTCTATTTGGTGACTCGAATCTCGCTTTCGATTGCATTTGAAAATTATTATTTTCATACTGCAGCTGTATCTATTAAAACTCAAAGGTATAGAGTTAACACCTATTTTATCTGCCGTAACATGTGTTTAGCAAAGGATCTCTGGGAAGGAATGGCTGCACAATGACAGCTCGGATAGTTCGTTGTTTCTTGCGTACATTTGGTAAGTGGAATGAATTCATTCTGCTTCACCACTCGGAACATTTCAGCTAATTTCTGACCTCTGACGGAATACGACGAGTAGTTACGAATTGCTGCTTCATAATTATGTTCTTTAACTAAACAAAAATTAATGTAGAGAGTAACTTGCGCAAAACAGGTGTTGATCCACTTGAGTGGATATTGTCATTCGACCGAAACAATATGCAAACAACAAACTGCTCCAAATGATACAGTGGTTATCAAAACAAAATGTGCTTGATTGGCGCTTATCTACTGGTGACACCTTAGACCTATGGATGCTATCACTAATCTGCCTTGAGGGCTTGTTTGTCGCAACAGGGGGCAATCTTTATGATATGGATGGGAAGAGAAAGTTAAATTTTCGGGATTTTAGTGTCATTATAAAATGAATGACACTACCATTTATTAATATTTATTTTTTAATTCAGGTAATCGAATATCATATTTAATAACCGATTATCGGTCATCCGATCGATTAACCGTTTAGCCGTTGACATCCCTAATAAATACGCCTTTCTATGCCTCTGTAATAGCCACTTCTTGAAACCATTGTGATAAATAGAGCATTTGCTACTATAGGAGCAAATGCTCTATTTATCACGATGGTTTCAAACTACAATTTTTTTTTCAATAAATCATTTTCTCTAGTTTATGCTCCTTTTCGGTAGATTTATTCAAAGAGGTTGGGTCTAAAAATAGCCTATGAGGGAATAGGTTAAAGGAAATGCAGCCCTGCAAGTATTACATTGACCTTGGAACACTAGTTAGCGAATTGTTTTTTATGCACCCAAAGCTAGGCTTCCCAAAGCGGTAAACGGACATTAGCCCACCCGGATGACAGCCCACCATTTCTCTGAGGGCAGACATTAGCACACTCGTGTTTTTGAGGGGGGCGGACAATAGCCCACTCGTGGTTTTGTGGAGGGCGGACATTAGCCCACTCGTGTTTTTTTGATGGGCGGACAGTAGACCCCTCGCACTGCATATTAACGAGGCGGACATCAGCCCACCTGGACAGTAGACCCCTCGAGATTATAATATATGTTTATTCAAACTCCCAATTAGGTGAAAATCGTTGTAATTACCCATGATTTATCAAATATTCAGCTACTCTTACTGGTTCTTTATGTTACGGAAAAAAGTCTCTTTCGGACCGAGGATTTTTGGCCCCTAATTATCTTAGTTATAATGTTTGTTTATGTTTCATGCACTGCACTGTTTGATAAATCATGGATAATTAGCTACATTGATTGTTAACCTGTAAAATACTGTACTGATACTGTAAATTTCACGACTTTTATTTTTTCCCCAAATTTATTTCTATTGTCCGAGTGGGCTAATGTCCGCCCATCAAAAAAGTATTTGTGGGCTAATGTCCGCTCTCCTGAAAACCACGAGTGGGCTAATGTCTGCCCCAACAAAAACACGGGTGGGCTAATGTCCGCCCTTAGCGAAATAGTGGGCTGTCATCCGGGCGGGCTAATGTCCTAGAACCTCCCAAAGCATATAGCGATTTAACCGTCCATTAGTGTGTGCGTGCGTGTTAGTATGCACAGATTTTGCTTGTCAAGAGCATATCTCCTACACTACTTTCGCTAGGATCCCCAAATATGGTGTGTGAGTACATGTTGGGATTGCGGAGTGTCGTGTACTACTTATCCCTTTCCCTGTTCTGCGTATATTCCAAAATTTAATACCAACTGAATATTCATGTTCAAAATACATGTAGTTGTAATGAAATGTAGAAGGTGGAACAACGTATCCATTTTAGAAAGTAAAGAAACAGATCTTTCAAATCCCACTAGCAAAGAGAGCAGACCCTGATCAGATGGCTCCTATAGGATCCGTTTGATCTGGGTCTACTCTGTTTACAAATGCGTGAAAAGGCGTTTACATGAGGGAAAGGGTCAATGTGACCTAACGTTGTGCTTCATTTACAAAAAAAAACTTTTCTGGAGCATACCTCCTATATTGAATCGGCAAGGATCATCAAATATGGTGTGTGAGTTCAACTTGGGATTGCGGAGTGTTGCATACTATTTTTAGGTCAATGTGACCTTGACCTTTGACCTCATTTACAAAAAAGCTTGTCCGCAGCATATCTCCTGCACTACTTCAGCTAGGATCACCAAATATGGTGTGTGAGTACATCTTTGGGATACCCGAGTGTCACATACTATTTATAGGTCAATATGACCTTGACCTTGGGATTCATTTACCAAAATAAAATTGTCCGGAGCATACCTCCTATACCAAATCGGCTAGGCTGAACAAATATGGTGTGTGAGTTGATCTTGAGATGGCGGAGTGTCACATACTATTTTTAGGTCAATGTGACCTTGACCTTTGACCTCATTTACAAAAAAGCTTGTCTGGAAAATGTCTCCTACATTACTTCAACTAGGATCACCAAATATGGTGTGTGAGTACATCTTGGAATGACGGAGTGTCGCATACTATTTATAGGTCAATGTGACCTTGACCTTTTGGCTTCATTTACAAAAAAAAGTTGTCTTGTGCTTACCTCCTATACTGAATCAGCTAGGCTCACCAAATGTGGTGTGTGAGTTCGTCTTGGGATGGCGGATTGCCGCATTACACCCACAATTTGTGATGCCGTTCTTAGGCATTCTAGGCCTACTTTCGATTTAACGACTCAATTGGATCAAAGTTATTTTCAAGTAATTTGACCGTATACATGTAACAGTGTTTGTCTGAACATGTAGGACGAGTTTCTTTTCTGAAGGATGAGTAAGAATTCCCTAATCACTCGTCCTGCAGGACAAGTAACTAATTACTGCTAGAGAAATTTTCGAAGCCTTCGAGTGGCGGAGTGTCACATACTATTTATAGGTCAATGTGACCTTGACCTTGAGTTTCATTAAAAAAAGCTTGTCCACAGCATATCCCTACACAGAATCAGCTAGGATCACTAAATATGGTGTGTGAGTTCATCTTCTGATGGCCGAATGTCATATACTTTTTGTAGGTCATGTGACCCTGACCTTCACCTTTGACCTCAATTACAAAAAAAGTTTGTCATTTGGGGTAACTTGAGTTAAAATTCTGGTCATACTATGCAATCTTTACTTTCATTTTGCAGTTGCATATGCAGGCCTGCTTTATACAAAACACATTTCATTGTCAGTGCTTTGCTTTGGGGGCATTAGTCACTTACTGTTACACATTTCTTGTTTACAAAGATTTTTACACAATGTTCATTCGCTTATCTTTCTGTTTCAGGCCCTCCCCCTATACTGCCAAGACCTTCACCTTATAATGCCCCACAAACCTTTGCTCTCATTCCTATTAGTGGAATAAATCCCAGTGTTAGTATGCCCTACCAGCCAGGCCAACCACAAGTCATAGTCAGTGTCCCCAATCCAGGATCCCAGGTCTCCTCTGCATGTCCCAGTCCAGGAATCTCAGAAAGTAAGTAGTTATCAATACAGTTTTCATGCTGATTACAACAAAGTTACAAAGGGGCTATACTTTAACCCTTTCCCTGTTCTATGTTAATTTCAAATTTCAATACCTACTGAATATTCATGGACAAAATAGTTCTAATGGAATATGGAAGGTGGAACATTGTAGATGTTTTAGAAAGTAAAGAAACAGATCTATCAAATTCTGTTAGCAAACAGAGTAGACCCTGATCAAGGTCCATAGGTCTACTCTGTTTGCAAATGCGTGAAAACACGTTTAAATGAGGGAAAGGGTTAAACTGAACAAAATGCAACAACATATTTCTGAACAATTTATTCAAGTTTTCAACACTTAGTATCATGCTGCATTTAAATTTGTAGTGAAAACTACTTGAATGTTATGTTGGGTTGACCAAAAAAACCATTTATGCCATAGATATGCCTTTTCAAACAGAGTAGACCCCAGATCAAATGGCTCCTGTAGGATCATTTTGATCAGAGGCTGCCCTGTTTGCTTATGAAATTATATCTAAAAGGTTGTACAGTGTCTGCCATGGCCATAATATTCTGTGTTTGAATATTCATGGTGTCATTATTTCGTATGTGACTAGTCACTGGGTATTAATCGGCTAAAGGACATTTTAGTCTCCCACTTGCCACCGTAGGGAGACTAGGTTTGCACTCCATCCGTCTGTCCGTCCATCTTTCCCTATGGATTTTTGCCCAGACAATACCACCTCAAACACTTGGGTTATCGTTTCTAAATTTGTTGTGTGGGTGCATCATAGGAAGGTGCCGTGTCATATACTACTTTTATGTCTCTGTGCTCCTGACCTTGACCTCAGGTTTAATAGTAAAAATTGTCTAAAATTTGTCTGGATGATATACATAACTATGATAAGCCCTTGAGTAAGGATTTTAAATTTCTTATGTGGAAGCATCCATGGAAGGCAGAGTGTTATGTTCTACTTTGGCGTTTCTAACAATATTGAACCTGACCTTGATCCAAATGTTATTAAAAGTATAGAAATGCTAAGGGGAATTTCCAGTGGGGGGGGGGGGGGGGGATGATGGATTGCTTGACAATACTTGTTTGTTCAAATTATTTCCACCAAAACATGTCATAACTATGTGAATACCTTATCACTTAACCCTTTCCCTCATACAGATGACTTTTGCAGAGTAGACCCATATCCTACAGGAGCCATCTGATCAGGGTCTGCCCTGTGTGCTTATAAATAATTTAGATAATTCTACAGTTTCTACCATAGCCAAAAATTCCTATTAATATTGACCATTATAAAAAATCAGTCAATGAATATTCATGAAGTCATTAATTAATAAATATTCATGGGGTAAAGGGTTTTAAGTGTGAGACTTTGCTGTTTTCTGAAAATTCAAACTGTCGGTTCGGATCAGCTGACACAGGTTCCGATTAATGTCTCTATTGACACTTACCCAAATATTTAACCTATTAAATGACACCATCAATATTTATTAGCCGATTGTTTATAACATTGGCATATTAACACAAGATATTTTACCAATAACAAACTGTAGAAACAGATGTACATTACATCTATAACCTACAGAGCAGACCCTGATCAGATGGCTCCTACAGGAGCATCTGATCTAGGATCTGCTGTGTTTGCAAATTCATGAAAAGCACAACTATCAGGTTTTAACCCTTAGCCCGCCACATATATTTTATCACTCTGCTCTCTTTGAATATTAATTTGGCAAATCTTTACAAAAATAAACAGGATATGTTGAAATGATTTTCCTCTAGGCAAAAGCATAGAGCATACAGGCATGGCTTTTCCATGGCAAACAGTGTAGACCCAGATGAGAGAGCTCCTTTAGGAGCTCTCTACACCGTTTGCAAATGTGACTATAGTTGTGACTGGCAGGCTATGGGTTAATTTTAACTAAAAGGGTTCATGATAATTATTTGAAAATTTCAGTGTTGACTCTGATCGGATATCAAGTTTGATATGTGCACTGAGATAACATTACTGTCTGTTGATTATGGATAATTTTGCTATTAAACCCTAGGATAGTTTGTATGAACACTTTCAACCCTAGACAATTGCAAACAGTGTAGACCCAGATCAGAGGGCTCCTAGAGGAGCCTCTGATCAGGGTCTGCATTGTTTGCCATTTTAAGCCTTTGACATTGCAGGACTTGTAGTTAAACACTGATAGGCTATTCCATTCTGATTAATTCTAACAGCTGTATAAACTTTTGTTTGTAGTGTCAGCAGCTGTGGCATCAATACAGATGTCCTGTTCCAGTCCAATACCTCAAGAACAGCTGGAATCTAACTTTAATAAAGAACATATTTATACAAAAAAGCCCACACATAATATTGTCAAACAAGCATGGCTAGATAGCCAGAGTATGGACTCTTCCTCATCTGTTGATAGTGAATTAGCCAGCTCCAATGACGTAGCCAGTTCAAGCGAGCTGTCAGGAATGAGGTCAAAATCCAAAAGACCTCATGACAAGCCGGGTCTACCGAAACCAGTTATATACAGCAGTGACTCTAACAATAAAATCAAACTGACTGGATCAAAACGACGTAAATTACAACAGAAAGAAAGAGAACTTTTAAATGAGAGTTCAGATGAGGAGGATGATGGAACTAAATTTATATCTAATCTAGAAAAAGAGATAGACATGTTAACTACATCTACACCACTTAAGACTGCCAGTCAAACTGCCTCTCAACTGCCATCTCCCATCCCTGGATTCACACCACTTCATCACAACAATTTGTTTGATGGGAGTTTCATTGATTCTCTAGATAAAAAGGATCCATGTCTTTCCCTCGAGGATTTTGGCTGCAAAAAGAGGTCAACAGATGAATCAGCACCATTTAATGACAGTCCAAATGTTTCTTTGTTAGACTTGAATGAGTTACCTTTTGTGTCCCCTGATAAATTACAACTTCAAGGAAGTCCTGACAGTAACTCTAGCATTAGTAATCAAAATCTGTCCAAAATTTTATTAGACTATGGGTTAGACCCAAGCAGTATGGATAATCAAGAATCTTTTCCTAATCTTAACTGGAGTATGGTGCAAAATATGGTTGATAACATAGACTCCTGATAAGGGAAGAATATGGTTGATAACATACACTCCTGATAAGGGCAGAATATGTTTGACAACATACCTGATAGGGCATACTGGTTGATTATTTATATTATGATAGCATATATGACTCCTGATAAGGGCAGAATAAGGTCTATAACATACACTCCTAATCCTTATACGGGCAGAATATAGTTGATAACATAGACTCAGTGATATGAATATCATCAATATGGTTAAAATTTGACACTTAAGGTTGATAAGACTCCTAATAATTATAAGGTCAGACCAGTTACAGCCCTCTATTCTTATTTTCTGTCTTAACCCTTTACTCCGTAGAGATGCCTTTTGGCACCTCTGCAAACAGTAGACCCAGATCAGGCGGCCACCTATCTCCAAAACCGAAATGTATACTTAATTGGATATTATTATTATTTTTTGAAAAGGGAGGAGGGGGTGTTAATGTTATTCATTAAATTTTAGTATCAAAAATATAAATAAGGAAATTGCTAAACAGCAGAGGGTCAGATCTGTAGCATACGCAACGA
Organism: Azorinus chamasolen; assembly: GCA_963576725.1. Lineage (NCBI taxonomy): Eukaryota > Metazoa > Mollusca > Bivalvia > Cardiida > Solecurtidae > Azorinus > Azorinus chamasolen. Next base: position 43,904,012 of record OY755246.1, on the reverse strand, counting down.
AGCAGACCCTGATCGTACAGTGATTGTTTGGTGTGGGTCATCTCATTCTGTGTTTGAAAAGGTGGGATTATCAAATAAAGGGTTGAGACAGGTCTTGTGATATTAAAAACAACCATTTATATACAGTGTAAACCTGTCTGCAGTGGCCATCAAATAGAGGTATAATTATAAGTCTGTAAGACATGTGGTACCTTAATGCTGGTCAAAAGTAATGCAGCTTTCTGCCCTGCATTAAACAACTACCTGCTTTTAAAGATTTCTGTTCAATAAATGATTGGCCACTTAAGACAGGTTTTACTGTCAGAATAATAATAATGATTGATTTTTTTTCCTAACGTAAGAATATATAGTATGTGCTATCTTTAATGATCAAAGTAATTTATTGAGCATCTATATAAACTTAAGCCCAGCTATGCACCTGTTAAGAACAGCCTTCATCTGTGATATTGTTCCATGAGGTAATGAGAACGGCATGATTTGACTCTGATTTTTGCCGAATAAACTGGTCAATTTTTATTGATTTTGACCGCATTGCTGTAAATGTTATAGTTAATAATGAGTCTTTCACTCATCACTGGGCTTTACTTAACCTGTATATGCATGTGTTATAACAATGTTTATTTGTATCAAATGATAAATATAGCAGAGGTAATTACCTGGCTCTGAGGTAATGAAAAATTCTTCCTCATGAAATAAACCCTTTCCCTGTTCTGTATTTAGTGCAAATTTCAATACCTACTGAATATTCATGGACAAAATAGTTTTAGAAAGCAAACAGAGTAGACCCTGATCAGACGGCTCCTCTAGGAGCTGTCTGATCTGGGTCTACTCTGTTTGCAAATGCGTCAAAACACGTTTATATGAGGGAAAGGGTTAATGCATTCCCTCATTTTGACGTCTCTGTAAAAGTCACTTTCTAAAACCATTGCAATAGATAGAGCATTTGCTCCATAGGAAGTGGTTTCAAAACTTCACAATTCTAAAATTTTCTTTCTCTAGTAAATGCTCCTTTTCAGTAGATTACTCTAGTAAGAGGTTGGGTCTAAAAATGGCATTTGGGCTAATAGGTTAAATTATTCAGAACTTATTTTCACTCAAAATCTGACCAATAGATGCTTGCAAATAAATTAAGACCAAAAAATTCATAATTAGAGTTTGGTTTCAAAATAACATGGGCCATACCTGAATAAAAAGGTTTCTTTTGGTGTTTTATAAAGAGCTAAGACCCTTACTAGCTAACATTGCCATAAAGTTCTGCTCAAGGGTTTACACTGTTTGACACTCAAAAACATGAAGAATTTATCAAAAATAGACTTAGATTGACATCTTTGTCAATATGGTGGTAACCAGTATATAACCTGGTCATACGCAATGTCTCGTGCACAGTTGCTAGCTTGAAGATATCTTTTTTCCCCTATTTACTCATTTTCATCACCTTTCCACTTTTAGACTTTATTTACTTCATAACAGCAGGTGTGAAGTGCTTGCGTGGCGGCCGTAAAAAGTCGCCCCATACTTCATTCTCAGTGTTATTATATTTCTGGTCCTTCGGGATCATTAGTTTTGAGGACGTGAGTAGTGTTGCACTTTTAATTACTACTCATGAACAGACTCAATAAAACCGAGTCTGCAGTTTTCTCTTTTAGTATTGCTACGTTTGCTTTCGATGGATCTCCCACTTTTAGACTATATCTCAATGCCTAGCAAGTGTTGGTGTACTTCAAATATTTACTCAGCAGGTGTTAAGTTTCTGGATCTATACCCCATAATTTATCTCAATTTAAATGAGATGAGATCTGGCAACAATTCTCTTATCTTGACGCCATATAACATATAAAGCATTGCAGTGGCGTAAAACCCAACTCACTCGCTCCAATCTTTACTCTTCTGTCTTTCATGTCTTCTTTGTTGATTTTTTTACTGTTTGATGAAATATATATACATTGTACTACAGCAACTGCTCTGCCAGCGTTGTTGAATGTGTGTAGGATAAAATTGCATAATTAAATCTATTCTCCAACCTTGTTAGTCCAATTATGTTTAACCCTTTACTCCATATACACATATTTCAGCTTTGCAAACAGAGTAGACCCAGATCAGACAGCTCCTGTAGGAGCCGTCTGATCTTTGTCTGCTCTGTTTGCTTATGGAATCATAAAAGATTTGATTCTATATTTCTGACCTGGGCAAACTTGGGTCTTCATATGCCATAATAACCAATAACATATATGTAATTGGTACTCAGGATGTCACTTATGTCTAATATAACTTTCATGGAGTAAAGGCTTAATGACCAAATGAACGGTATTTTGGTCACAAAAATTGGAGAATACAGGTTGTGCGGGGTATTTAACCCTTTCCCTCATATAAACGTGTTTTCACGCATTTGCAAACAGAGTAGACCCAGATCAGACAGGATCTGCTCTGTTTGCTAATAAAAGTTGATAGATCTGTTTCTTTACTTTCTAAAATGTCTACAATGTTCCACCTTCCATATTTCTTTATAACTATTTTGTTAATGAATATTCAGTAGGTATTGAAATTTGGCCTAAATGCAGAACAGGGAAAGGGATAATATTGTAAATTGGAAAAGGGAGCACAGTATCTCAACTGAAGTGCAATACATCAATCATATCAATTGTTTGAAAGTGAATGTGTTAATCAGTTGGATTTTAAAAAGTCCAAAGCAGGTTTCTCAATATTTTGCATTACATTGTTAACCCTTTACTCCATGAATATTCATGCAAAAAATACTGACACCATGAATATTAATTTAGATTAATTGTTATAATAGCACATGGGCGCAGGAATCTTTGATATGGCAGAAACTGTAAAATCATATCTATATTATGTCAAGCAAACGGAGCAGACCCTGATCAGACGGCTCCGTCTGATCTGGGTCTACTCTGTTTGCAAAGGCGTATTTATGGATTAAAGGGTTAATGTAAGGATTGGTGACATGATAATTATTAATTGTAATAGTATATGAGCACATGAAATATTGACCCTAGCAGAAATGATAGAATCCTATGTATATAATTTCAAAATCAAACAGCAGACCGTGATCTCAAGGCTCCTACAGGAGCCATCTGTTCTGGGTATACTCAAAGAATTTAAAAGGAGTATCTATGGAGTAAAGGGTTAAATTGCTAATGTTTAGTAAGCACTGAAATTTTTATTGTAAGTTTTGCTGGTAAACAAGTATTTTTGTTAACCAGCTTTCTTAAAGAAAATTATGGTTTATATTGAATGTCATTTGACGGGCATCAAACTGTTAATTCCATGCGATAACTTTAGTAAGAAATAAGATATAAAGACCAAACTTGGTGTACAAATAGCAAACATAGAGACAAGAATTTGGTTTACATTTTGGGGATTACAGTTACTTTTATTGAAAATTCAGTAATGGTATTAAAGACTATTTTTTTTTAAAATGTATGTTTGCAGTGACCCAATCAACCTAAACAAATAAGAAGCTACTGACATTTGTCACAAAGGAAATTTAAAAGATTTGACAGAATTAACCATTCTTTTCATTTTCATCATTTTTAATGTCCATTGTCAGCATTTGATACTGTTTCATTGTTTTTGAATTTGACAAATACCAATGCTGACCCAAATTGCAATAGAAATTGTGTGATTTATTTGTAATGTGATACTGGAAATTGATTTGTCCCTTTCCCTGTTCTGTGTTTAGACCAAATTTCAATTTTACCATCTGATACCTTCTGTTTGCAAATACAAGTAAAGGCATTTATATGAAGGAAAGGTTTTTTCAAAGAAAAAATAAGAAGAAAAATTGACTGACTTTCCACCTCAAATATTGAGGGTAGGGTCACTACAGACATACGTTTTTATGCACAGAAAAAAAACGTATTCTGTTATCATGCTGGGCATCTGTCTGTCAATCTGTGAACAAATTCCCTTCCACTCTGTGATGTGTTAAGCATAAAGCAATTTTAAAATGACAGAAATGTTATTCAATAGTAGATGGTGTGTCGCATAATAAAATCTTAACTATGTTATTGCCTGTTATTGAATTATCTCCCCTTTTCTGAATTCAAAATCTCCTTCACGCATTTGCTTAGAACAGTGACCAGACCTAGTGCCTATAAAACTTTTTGAATTATGTCTTCCCCATTTATGGGGAGATATATTGTTTTTGCCAGAGTTGTCTGTCTGTCCGTTCGTCCGTCTGTCTGTCTGTCCGTCACAAACTTGTGTCGCGCGTATCTCTGAAACCAGTTGGGCTAGAGTCACCAAACTTCACAGGAATGTTCACCAGCATGAGTTGTTGTGCACCTATGGTTTTTGAATTGTCTTGCCCTGATAATTTTGGAGTTATTGCCCCTGATGACTTAAAATTAGAAAAACTTTGTGTCTCGCGTATCTCTGAAACCGCTGGTACTAGAGTCACCAAACTTCACAGGAATGTTCACCAGCATGAGTTGTTGTGCACCTATATTTTTTGAATTGTCTCCCCCTGATAATTCTTGAGTTATTGCCCCTGATATGAATACTTAAATTTATACAAACTCTGTGTCGCGCGTATCTCTGAAACCAGTAGGGCTAGAGTCACCAAACTTCACAGGATTGTTCACAAGCATGAGTTGTTTTGCTCTTGGGTTTTTTGAATTGTCTCCCCTATTAACTTTGGAGTTACTGCCCCTGATGACTTAAAATTAGACAAACTTTACTTAGTGTCGTGCATATCTCTGAAACCACTAGGGCTAGAGTCACCAAACTTCACAGGAATGTCGACCAGCATGAGTTGTTGTACAAATTGGTTTTTTGAATTGTCTTCCCTTGATAACTTTGGAGTTATTGCCCCTGATATGATTACATTAAATTAGAGAATTTTTTGTCATGCATATCTTTAAAACCACTAGGGCTAGAGTCACCAAACTTCACAGGAATGTTCACCAGCATGAGTTGTTGTGCACCTGGGTTTTTTAATTGTCTCCCCCTGATAATTCTTGAGTTACTGCCCCTGATATGTTAACTTAAAATTAGAGAAACTTTGCTGCACGTATCTCTGAAACCAGTAGGGCTAGAGTCACCAAACTTCATAGGAATGTTCACCAGCATGAGTTGTTTTGCATCTGGGTTTTTTAATTGTCTCCCCTGATAACTTTGGAGTTACTGCCCCTTATGACTTAAATAAGAGAAACTTTACGTTGTGTCACATGTATCTCTGAAACCACTAGTACTAGAGTCACTTCACAAGAATGTTGACTAGCATGTGTTATTGTGTATCTGGGGCTTTTGAATTGTCTCCCACTGACAATGTTGGAGTTATTGCCCCTGATGACTTAAACATTAGACCATGATAAGTTTGAAGTTACAGACATTACACTTGTGTATTGGAAAGAGGTTGGGAGGGGGAGACATCTGTTTTTGTGACAAAAACAAACCTCTAGTTTTAGTATGATTTTGTTCTCAAGTAATTTCTTGGTCTTATTTTGACTAAAAGCTTGCACAAATTGTAATTGGAAATTTTTTCAAGGTCAGGGAATTTTGAGAACTTTCAGGGAAATTTTAAAATACAAGGAATTTTGAGAGAAAAAAAGATTCAAAGGCATATAATTTAACACTTTCAACCTGTGAGATGCAAGTATCGTTTTTTGCAAACAGCGTAGACCCAGGTCAGAGGGCTCTGAGGAGCTCTGTGATCAGGGTCTGCACCGTTTGTCATGCAAAATCCTTTAGCAAGTTTATGCTTTTCATACTGAATGGACTTAAGTTAAACACAGGTTGGTTAGTCCACTCTGGTAATTCAGTGTTGGAAGGGTTAAACTTCCTAAAAAAAAATATTACATAAAACTTGACAAAATGTTTCAATGTTAAGTGCCAGAGAGATTTGAAATTATGCTGGAATGTTTTCCCTCTGGTTTGTGACAACCCTGTTGAAGTATATATAACCTGATACATGTAACATATTCAAGCATTAAACTTTGATCTCGAGCATTTTCTCTGGAATGAAATATTAGCTAAATTGAGACGTTGTTCAGAGCAATGTCAAGGTCATATTTTTACGGCAAGTACAATGTCTTAATTCATGCAGCAGCAGGGGATTTAGCTGTCCTTTGGACTGCCTTGTTTCTTACATGAATATTACGCAGGGAAATGGTTAACTAAACATACTGCCGCTAAAAGTAGAATGTACTTTGATACAAAACTTGAAATTTCGTTATAAAATGAAAAAAAAGTTCTTTGAATTATTCAAGAGTTTTGTAAAATTGTCATTGGTTCAAAATTTATATACAAATGTGGAATTGAATTTGCTCTATAGATTGGGAAAATCCAGGCAGTCCTGAAAATCAGCAGCATTACAGGGCACAATATCAATGTTTGTTTAAACCGTGGCAGGACATGGGTTTTGAGTATATGTAATAAACTATTGGAGAAAAATGTCCTTTTTTCTTTTTTCAGGCATACTGAATATTTGTTCGATTAAGTGATCCATCTAATTGTGGGTCACCGTAGGTGGCGGTGGTCTAGTGGTAACGCACTTGACTATCAGTCCGGAGGTCCGGGGTTCAAATCCCGGTCCCTCCCGGAAATTTCAGAGATGCTTTTCCGTGTCTGCCACCCGCACATCCTCTCCACCCAGGGGGGTTAAAATGGGTACCTGTGAGGGTCACTCGCCGGTACTGCGGCTGCATGATTGCACCATATGTTAGCAGTGCTCAATATTGTAGGCCAATGACTCGATGACCAGGGCCCATATTCATAAACCTCCTTAGGAATATTTTAACCTTAGGACAACTTAAGGAAAATATTTCTGTCTGCATCTCTAGCAAAACTACAGAATAATTTTTTATTTGATGACTTGTAGAATATTTAGTTAAATATATATTTGATATACAGCTTTATTTTTCTGAAATATTTTTACTTGTATTCATTTTATAAGACTAAGGAATATTCAAGAAACTAAGGATTTTTCTTAAGTTTCTCCTTAGGAGCTTTATGAATACGGGCCCTGGGGAGTAAATGTACAATCGGCTGAGCGGTCATTCGGACTGAAAGTAAACTATAACTAGGTACTTTACTTTTTTTAATTGTATTTCACAAGAAAGGAAGACGAACAATAATTCTGTATTATAGGTTTAAAGTTTCAGTTCAGGTTCTCCATTAAACTGATTAATTCTTATAGAAACATTTATTTATGCCAATGGACCAAAATTAATTAAAGAAAGACTCATAGAACTCAGTGGTTCTATGCAATGTTTCTATGTAAATATCAGTGTTGTCCCCCGTCCACCGATTGGTGGATTAGCGTATCTCCGAAGAAATTCTGAAGTTTGTCACACTTGTAAATACGATTTTACAAAGTACATACTTTTTTATTTGCCTTTTGAAATAGGAAGAACCCTGACGTAATATGCGCATGGGACTTTGCATATATGAAGTAAACTGCTGAGTGCGACTGCATGCTAACAAGTTGGTTCCAGATGAGTAACTCGGTGTCTCATCAGGATTATAATGATAACTATTGGAAATAAACCTCACGTGACTTTCCGTTTCAAATTTTCCATATACGTGTACCTGTAATGAAACAATTTGTACCGTTAGTATAAACATACCATTTCATGAAAAATGGTCGGACCACAAGTTCGACCAACATTAGTTACGGCCCTCCCCCATACAACTTTCTACTGTAAGTGTGTCATGAAATATTGAGTACTTTTCCATGCAATATTACATTACGTCTAGATCAGTGAGCGCTTTTTAAATTGTGTGCGTGACGTCATCGGACGCTTGCAAAATCACCAAACGTCTTTTTTTTGTTTTGTTTAATAATTTGTAAAATGTCTCGTTTTGCGGCTATTTCGGAAGAGGATCTGTTAAGATTGGACAGTGAAAGTACTCCGCCAGTACCAAATGTGTAATGAATACAAGTGTGAAGCAGTTCCGTGATTTTTAGCACCGTGTATAACGTTTGTTTCAAACTGTTTATTGGTGTGTCATTGAATGAATCTTTTTACTGATGCAGATTTAACTGATTGTGATGTTCGGTATAAAATAAATATCACATCCCATGGAGGGCGACAGCACGTATTGTCAGTCCTCGGTATTGGCTAACGCCTCGGTGAACAGTTTTACCAACCTCGGATTGACAATACGTGCTGTCGCCCTCCATAGGATGTGATACATGTAGTTATATATTATCATTTTCATATTGCACGGTCTTGCTATGGATGAGTTCAATTCAAACCTAGCGAACATGAATATTTTTCCCTTAAGTTTGACAAACCAGTTTTCCGTCAGAAAACGAAATTTTGAACCATATTTGCATTATAATATTGTCAGGGTAATGCTTTTTCAAGAAAAAAATATTCCTGGGGCTATAATTCATTTCTCATAGACCACATTTGCCATTGTGATCAATGAAGGGCACACACAATGATGAGAAAACATTATATACTTGTATATATCGGTACGATGTGTTCTGTGTCCACTGCAGCTGGATGATCTGTGTGAGACAGACATTATACACTTAAAGGAACTTCTAACGCTACTTTTAGTTTTTATTTAATTTTTTAAAAGCCACTGTAAGAATTTACTTGAAAGTTCGTACAAATAATAAATATCATATTAGACACATTCTGTACAATTTTTATTGCAAACAATCCATTTATTATTAAATTACACTCGATTAAAGATAAAACTCCCAGAATCGAAAGTCACAAAATTTGCTGTTTACACAATGTGTAATGGGACGGAATGCGCATATAAAAATCATTGCTTTTGGGTCTTGCTTGTGTTCACATTTCATTTTACTCAAACTTGAAAGTTTAATTCTACATCGACTGAATACCCATTAAGGTGACACTACTGTACATTTTTCGAAAACTATGTTGCCTGGAAGACAACTACCTTTGATTAGAATGCCTGGTAATTCTGTTTTAAGGGTACTCTTACACTGTTCGAAATTAAACCATTCTGCACATGAGACTTGTGGAAACCGCTATTCCTAATTACAACACAGGTAATTATGATTTAATTTAATTTCAACTTCATGCGTGTTGAACCGTGACTTTGAAAAATGTATAGAATATCTACACATCAAATGGCTCAAATTATTTGTATAATAGAAGGTATTCCTACTTATGTACAGGTCATGTTTTCTTATTGTATTTCTTAATCTTAACAATGTATCATTTAGATGTTGGTTGAATAAAGTAATAATAATAATAGCATCCTTATTTAAAATGCAACTAATTTCAGGCCGCAGCCTTTTTCAACATACACCGGAGCAGTGGCAAACATATTTTGAACAAATTACATCAGACTGGGTCTGTCATCGATTTGCCCAGCCTAGGGGTCGCGTAAACCAGCACTTACGAAATAGGGCTCGAACCGCGGATGTTGAATACACTCAGGCACTTAAGTATCTTATCGCGATATCTGACGGAGTTGAGATTGCTGAGAATAACAATTGTAGCAGTCTTTTTGTTGTGAGAGAGACCGCCCAAATCATCACAGACTCTCCACCAAATCTAGGTCTCTAAATAAGACAATTGTCCCTAAACCGCTCGTTCCTTCTGCGATTTACCCGCAAGCGACCGTCTTTTTCATTCCAAACTGAAGCGTGACTCATCTGTAAAAAGAACAAGTGCCCAGTCCGCTCTTGTCAAACGAACCTGCCGACGCGCCAATTGTAAACAATCACGTCTGTGACGTTCAGTGAGGACGATTCTAAATTAAGGGCGTTTTCGGCGTAGGCCGTTCTCACGTAACCAGAATCGTAGTTATGTCATTTATAGCACGGCGGTGCGTTCCGATAGTGGCATTTGCCGTTTCGACCACGGTTCGAGCCCTGTTTCATAAGTGCTGGTGTACGCGACCCCTAGGCTGTTTAGGCAAATCACTGACTGACCCAGTCTGACGAAACTTGTTCAAAATACGTTTGACACTGCTCCGGTGTATGTTGAAAAAGGCAGCGGCCTGAAATTAGACAGTTGCATTTTAGATAAGGGTTGTACTATTTTTATCATTATAATTATTATCATGACTTTATTCAACCAACATCTAAATGACACATTGTTAAGATTAAGAAATACAACAATATGAAAACCTGACCTGTCTATAAGTAGCAATGCCTTCTATCATACCAACAAGTTGAGCCCTTTGATGTCTAGATATTCTAGGCATTTTCTAACTCACAGTTCAACATAAATGAAGTGAACTTATTATTACCATGTGTTCTAATTAGGGGTAGCGGGTTCCACAAGTTCCATGTGCAGAATGGTTTAAATTTCAGACAGTGTAACGGCACCCTTAAAATGTGCAAAATGGTTTAAATTTCGAACAGTGTAACGGTACCCTTAAAAACAGAATTACCAGGCGCTCTACGTAATCAAAGGTAATTGTCTTCCCAGCAACATAGTGTTCGAAAAATATATAGTAGTGTCACTTTAACGGGTACTTAGTCGATGTAGAATGAAACTTTTAAGTTCGAGTAAAAATTAAATGTGAATGCACGCAAAACCCAAAAGCAATGATTTTTTTATTATGGGCATTCTGTCCCATTGCACTGTGTGAACAGCAAATTTTGTGACTTTCGAATTTGGGAGTTTTATCTTTAAGCGATTGAAATTTGATAACAAATGGATCGTTTGCAATAATAGTTTTACAGAATGTGTCTAATATGATATTTATTATTTGAATGAACTTTTAAGTATACTCGTACAGTGGTTTTTAAAATAATAAATAAAGACTAAAAGTAGCGTTAGATCGAGTTCCGTTAAGTGTATGTCTTACTTGAGTCACTGTCACTAGATCGAAAAAGACTAACATTTCAAATTTCTAACCGGCCAATTAATGTTTGGCCATAGTTTAGGTATAAAGCATAGACACTGACCAAATTAAAGTTATTAAAACTCACTGCTCTCTATTTTATTAAATTGCATGAGAAACATGCCGTTTCAAAGCACAGGCAGTTCAAGCGGAACGATGGGTTTGAATGTTAAATTCCGGCACGCAGTTCACGTGCACGGCATGGATGGTGATAAATGTGCTACAAATTCAATCGGTGTACATTCGCTAAAATAAAATAAAAAACCCACAAAACATGACGACATTGAAGAACTAAATTGAGCCGTCGGGAAGGGCCAAGCTGGCACTCCAATTAGGCAGGTATGTACGGTATTGTAATGATTGCATTCATTTTATATCTCGACCTTCAAGGGACCGCAAAAATTACTTCGAGATAGGCCTAACAGAGATTTGAGTCATTCGGTTTCTTATTTGAACAAAGCAGTCCAAAGACAGCTAAATCCCCTGCTGCTGCATGAATTTAGACATTGCAATTGCCGTTCAAATATGACCTTGACATTGAGCCGATATGACTGCCACGTGTGCTCTGAACAACGTCTCAATTTAGCTAATATTTAATTCCTGAAAATCTTTCACACGATTTAGAAGATATGGAGCAGACACGAAAATGTAATGAAAATAGAAGGTTGAAACACTTGACCTTCAAATGTGACCTTGACCCAACATGAATGTCTCATGTGTTCTGCACACTATTGGTCAACATTTGAGAAAAGTTTTACGAGAATCCTTCCAAGGGTATATGAGATATGGAGTGGACACGAAATTACACTTGACCTTAAAATGTGACATTGACCTTGAGCCGACATGACTGCCACATGTGCTCTGCACATCGTCTCTGCTTTGTTAAAATTTGAGACAGGTTTCAGGAAAATCATTCCAGGGGTAAAGGAGATATGGAGCCAGCGCAAAACTGTTACGGACAGACAGACAGATGGACGGACCGACAGACGAAGGCCATTCCTATAGACCGCTGCGGGGATTATAAAGTTAGTTAGTTGTCCTGCATTAAACAGAGACCTGTCTTAAAAGCTCAAGGATAAACCCCAATTTCATATCCGGTTAGGGAGGTTTTACTGTGTTGACCTTCTTGAGTTTACATATCAAAACGAGATTCAAGCTTCGTGGGACTGATGGACGTGTCCGAGTTTTCCGCCGACGGGGCGAGCGAAACCTTGGAAATTGTATGGCAGCAGCTGATCGCTTTGGTGGTGGGGCTGGTATTTCAATGCATACCAAGACCCCTATCGTCCCAATTCAAAGTAATCTGAATGCTAGAAGATACCAAGTTCATGCCATACAGCTCGCACTGCTTCCACATATCAATGCCAATTGCGGTATGATCTTGGCCAACGTAAATGCACACTGCCACGTTGCTCGAGGTGCCAAGGTTATGCTAGCAGATAACGTTCGAACACTCCGATGGCCAGCCAAAATTCCGGATCTAAATCCTATAGGACATGTATGGGACTCATTAAAGAGGCAAGTTAGAGCCCAAGGACAGTGCACTCACGTGTGACGTTGTTCAATTGTAGGTAAACTAAAAATATCATCCAGCCTTATTTTCAGAGATACGTCGTTTCCATAAGGAAGTGGTATCGTGCTGGTATTGCAGCAAGATGAGGCTTTATTAATTATTAACATTAAGACCATGGTGTCACCAGCATTTTGTGACTTTTTGTTCTGAGGGTGACCATGTTAATCATTTTTGTAATGTTTGATAACGCTATCTGGTTAACATGAACTCCAATATTAAAAATTGGAATAAAATGTACAAAACATGCATACAAAAATAAATTATGTTTAAATATATTGGTTTTCTTGAAATACTTAGAAACGTCAGGTGGCCATTTAGAAATTCATTTCAGTGCAGTTCTATTTATAACACCAATTGCATGTAATAATATAGGCTAATTAATATATATATGTTATAAACAGAACGATAGTCTTTATCGATCTAGTGCTAGTGATCTGAATCTGTTCTATTGCAAAGACGTTATAGGTGAGATTATGAAGTAAATGGTAGATCTCAAAATATTAATATGATAAGCTCATCGCTTATTTTACCCTAATTTTCAATGAAGATCTCTATACTCAATAAATAGCCTAGATGGAAAGACACAATTCTAAAGTTTTCCGTTTCCCTAGTAAATGCTCCTTTTCGGTAGATTAAATCAAAGAGATTGGGTCTAAATATAGTCTTGGGGGGAATGAGTTAACAGTAAAAGCTGAAACAAATCAATTATTTATCTACATCTACCTAGAAGCTCGATAACTGAGAGTAGAACGAGGTAGCTCTTTCATGTCTTTACCTTGTCAAATATATATGGCAAATTAATTATTAGAAACCGCTTTTCCTTGTGGATATCAATTCAAGACCTTTCATTACTGCATGAATATTCACGAACAGAGTTTTATGATGACCATGTTTGGCTGTGACACGAACTTCAGAATCAGATCTATAGTATTCCATAATCAAACAGAGCAGATCCTGCATAGGTGCACCGGTAGGAGCTGTCTGATCTGAGTCTACTCTGTTTGCAAAGGTGCCAAATGCGCCTGTAAGTGTGTGTGTGTGTGTGTGGGGGGGGGGGGGGGGGGGTAGCCTAAGGTCGGTTTAAGTTATTCACAACTCGCCCACGCACCCCCCCCAACTTATTATCGAAGTATTTAAAACTAACCTAAAACTATCTATTTGTACGTTAAACCACTCCGAAAAACAAGAAAAACACAAGAAAAGCACGACCCGGACTTTTTTCCGATCGGGTCTATATATCAATACATATATAGACCAAAGGTGTCCGATGTTTTTTCCTATCGGGTCTATTACATGTAGACCCGATAGGAGAAAAAATCGGGTTGTGTAATGCTTGTTTTTCGGAGAGGTTTGGGATACAAATAGATAGCTTTAGGTTAGTTTTGCATACTTCGATCATAAATTATTTTATTTTTTTATTTTTTTTTATTTTTTTTATTTATTATTTATTTATTTATTTATTTATTTTCTTGGGGGGGGGGGGGGTGTTCGGAGAGGTTTGGGATTCAAATAGAATAGTTTTAGGTTAGTTTTGCATACTTCGATCATAAATGGGGGGGGGGGGGGGGTTCCCAGCATGCGTCGGGCACCTTTGGTTTGATAAAGCTATAGATCTAGATTCTACCCGACTTTCAAAATTAATACAGAACATTTCTAAAGCAACCACACAATTATTAACAATATATAATATAAAGTTTGGCCTTTTTAAACGGGTGGTTGCTTAATGTGTGACGTTTGCTACCGTTATATACATGTAGTGTAACCAGAGACATATGTATAATATTGTCTCTGGTGTATAAATGTGCATCCAATTATCACACCATAGTAATGAGAGGTATGCTACATATCTCAACTGACCGGATCTGACTCACGTCGGTGTTTTACATTTTATTTAATTTAGGTATATATAATTACCGCAATCTAAAATTCAGTTACTTTAAATATGCAGTCATGGATCATTAATATATTGAGCTACTTTTCGTCTGCTGAAATTGCATGTATAAAGGAAGTTACCTGTGCGCGTGCGCAATCGTCTTTGGCAACGCTTACAAACAATAATAATAGCGAAAGTTTGTACCACGTGAGAGTCAAGATTATACATGTTTAATAAGGCATTCACGGTGTTTTATTGCACTGTCTTTGGGAAAACATACGATCGATAACATTCCAATTCGAATCTTGGTGTTTTAACATTCCATTTAAAAGGAATTACCACAAAAAGTACCGGCATACACCTGACCCCAATACAGACACACCTGTACCAATCAAAGCAATTAGTGGAATTTAATGATGAAAAGATGAGACTTATTTCACAGGTATGTATTTACCTTTTCAGTCGTTACTGTTTTTGTTAGTGATCAAGGACGATACAACGAAAATCTTCATCCATTCCAGACTTCGTTAAATTGATAACTGGACTTCGTGTATGTATGGCAAGGACAATTACAAACGTATGTTGTCAATCATACAGTTTATATCGACCCCTGCTTGCTAATTCACAGTTCATATTCGTTTGGCGTTGATTCAGAAACACAAGTGTCGTTCCTTGAGTTTGCCACCGTAGTAAAACTAGGATTCCAACTCAGGACCTGAGCCTACACCATGTCATGTTTCATTTTTTACCTGATGAATATTTGTACAAGACTATGTATTCATGGACTGAATTTTGATAATGACCATGCACTGTGCAAGGGAAGTTGTTTACCATTTCAGAAATGGCACAGTTGGGTTTATATTATTCTATAGGCAAACACCAGACCCTGATCAGACAGCTCCTACTGTAACGTCTTATCTGGGTCTACTACATATGTACTATGTTTGACAAAAATACCAGTAAAAACCCGCTAAACTGGACGTTTACAGCTAATTTCATATAAATATTGGTCTTGGCGACAGGTGGAAGCTTAATGCTCATCTAGAAGCTTTCTGTATGACTTTCACACTACATTAAGCAGCCACCTGCCTAAAAGTAACTAAATTCTTCTCTACTAGAGTTCCAGTTTAGAGGAGTTTTACTGTTTATGGTTGAATGGCATAAATATTTTAGCCACAAACTA
Source organism: Azorinus chamasolen (assembly GCA_963576725.1). Lineage (NCBI taxonomy): Eukaryota > Metazoa > Mollusca > Bivalvia > Cardiida > Solecurtidae > Azorinus > Azorinus chamasolen. The sequence continues at coordinate 43,888,580 of OY755246.1, read as the reverse complement.
TTCAAACAGAGACTAGAGACAGTTTAATGTTCACCAAGTATCTATGCTCAAGCAAACTAAAAACCTCTATCATTCCAGTCAGATTCTTTTGATTTGAACAACACTAGAACAAGTACACAGTCTGATTTCATTTCCTCCAAACACATGTATAACATTATTTATAAGTTCCAACTTCAATGTGGTATACCTTCAGTGTAGGCTCTAAGTCCAATAACTTCTTGTTAATCCTTTACTTTATATACGCCTTCGATAATGTCTGATAATGGTCTGCACTGCATGCTAATGGAATGATATACAGTTAAATCCCTCTAATGTGCCCACAAAAATGGACATAATTCTGGGTGGCAGAGGCAGGTGGTAGCATAATGTAGGATGAAAATTAGCAACCACCTACTTTATACGACACCAGTGGGTCTTTATTAAGTGGTCGCATTAGCGGGGTTTTACTGTATATATGTTTGAATTCTGCAGTTTCTGCATTGGCAAAACTTCCAATTTCCATATGCTAATGTTAAGTTCAGCTAATTAATATTTCATGAGATAAAGTGTTAAGCCATGGCTTAACACTGATATCTAGTTAAGTCAATATCCCTGGTTTTGATGTACCGTTACATGTAATTACATTAAATTTATTGACATTTGTTGTGCCTTGTTTTCATGGTGGTGTAACAGAGTGTTCAAGATGGAACCTAGGGTTCCAGTGTTTAATACCCAGGTTTCCGTTAACCCTTTCCCTGTTCTATATTTTTTCCTAATTTCAATCCCTACTGAATATCCATGGCCAAAATAGTTATAATGAAATACGGAAGGTGGAACATTGTAGCCATTTTAGAAAATAAAGAAACACTGAATATTCATGGCCAAAAGAAATCTTATATATGAAGAAGAATTATGTCACTATGTATAGTTTATCTACACTTGTATATAGAATCTTGTATTATAGTTTACTTTAGATTGCCCTTTAAGCCAAATGTAAATTGTTAGGAAACTATCAAATCAATATCCAATTGAAGAATGCAGTTATCAGAAATATTTCTGTTCATTTGAATAAAATCCATATATATGAAAATCAAACTGAAAGGCAGAGGAGACAGGGTTTTTCCAGGAATATTTGTTTCATTTATTCATTACCCTGTTGTTAAACATTTTTTGACTGATAAAACCTGAAAACGCATATGCAACGAGTGTTGCTAATTCACTTGGTATTGTTTAGCACATTCAAAGCCAAACAAATAATAAATAAATGGCACTTCACAAAATGTTTGGTATATACAATAAAACCCTTCTAAACCGGACATTAAAATTAGTATAAATATCGGTCTTGGAGACAGGTTGCAGCTTAATGCAGGATGAAAGTCATGTAGAAAGCTCCTAGAGGAGCTTTCTCCATAACTTTCACCCATCATTAAGCAGCAACCTGCCTAACAGTATCTAATTTTTTCTCTACTAGGATACTGGCTTAGGGGGATTTTCCTGTATTAGTTTGTACTGAAATCCACTTTAAAGATTTAATCAAACTGAAAACACTATTTCAAGACATATATTATATGATGAAAAATCTTTGTTGACATATTATATTTTTTAAATGCACAAACTCATTTTAATTTTGTTTACCTTTATGTGCCAGTTGAAGTTGTCACCTTTTTCAAATACCTTTGTACTTTATAGTAACCTAGGGACAGAGAAGATGTCAGGTGGATCCTATATGTCCCAGCCGTGTCTGAACAGCGAAGCTGTTAGACGATGCCTCAATGTTCCAGACTTGCCAAGGTCCAGTCAGGTGGCTCGACCTATACCCCCACAACAGCCATTACAGCCGAAGCCTCCATATGCTGTAGGCAACAGCACCAAACCAGCAAGACCATACTCAGGTAATTTTTCATGTAATTAACCATTTTTATTTGCACAAATGATTATCAGCTTAGCCCTTTCCCTGTTTAATATTCATGAAATAAATAATGACGTCATGAATATTAATGAGCCAAACTATTTTAAAGCATTATTAACAAAGGAGTTTTTGACTGTGGCAGAGAGTGTAGAATCAGATCTATATAATTCCATAGGCAAACAGAGCAGACCCTGATCAGATGGCTCCTGTAGGAGCCGTCTGATCTGGGTCTACTTTGTTTGCAAATGTGTGAAAATGTGTTTATATGAGGGAAAGGTTAATATTTTCATCCATGTGCTAAACAACAAAATGGTCCTCAGGTTTGATTCAGATGAGATTAAATGTAAACTATTTACAAATGTCATCACAAATTCAACATACCATTATAAACTTAATCGTTTTTCTGTTAAATATTCATGTAAGAAATAATGACATCATAAATATTTACTAGCTGATATTTTGTAGTGGCATATGTACACAAGATGTTGTGGAATTGATAGCAGTTGTAGAGTCAGATCTAGGATAATTTTATAAGCAAATAGAGCAGACCCTGATCAGACGACTCCTATAGGAGCTGTCTGATCTGGGTCTATTTATATGAGGGAAACGAATAATACTGATTAAACCGTCACTCCATAGACCCTTTTAACACCATGGGTGTGGTGGCTAAGGCAATAACTCAAGGTGACAAGTTGTCCATTTCAGTCGTGTAGAAGGAAGGTTGTTTAACCGTTTACTCCATAGAAACACCTTTTCATTGCCTTTGCAAACAGAGTAGACCCAGATCAGATGGCTCCTGTAGGAGCTGTTTGATCAGGGTCAGTTTATGCTTATGAAAGAGTATAGATCTGATTCTACAGATTCTGTCATGATAAAAAAAACCACCTTGCTCATAACTTGCCATTATAATTTGCCCAATTTCTGAGCATTTATATTGAAACTTTTGATCATAAGTTTGGATTACCTTTACAGCCCCACAAAGAAATATTGTTGCACCATCCTACTCAGAGCCCTGGCATGCTCCTGTGTACAATGATCCCACCCCGCCTACCCGCTCAAGGAGTTACTATGTGAATGATGAATATCCCAGAACACACCCATGGGCAGGTGAGTAAAGAAAATATTCATAAGTTTATATATGGTTATAAAGATGATTGGATTCAGTGTAAACAGCTTTATCCCTTTCCTCCATATATATGCCGATCTATGTCTTTGCAAACAGAGTAGACCCAGATCAGACGGCTTCTACAGGACTGGAGCCATCTGATCAGGGTCTGCTCAGTTTGCTTAAGGAATGATATAGTCTAGATCTGATTCTATAGTTTGTGCTTCAGTAAAACTTTCTTGTTTTAATATACCATATTAAAATTTAATTTAATTAATATTCATGACATCATTATTTCTTACATGAATATTCATGGAGTAAAGGGTTAACCCAGGTGTGAAACCAAAATATTTATGAACTATGAATCCCTCTAAAGTATAAACTAGTATTTTATTAACCCTTTCACCCATGAATATTCATGTAAGAAATAATGAACATTAATAAGATTATTTTTCACAATAGCACATGGACACAGACATTTTTGGCCATTGCTGAAACAATAGTCATATATGTATCTATATTATATCACAAGCATACAGAGCAGTTTTATCAGGACTACCATAGACCAGCATGTTTTATGCAAGAACAAGTTTTTGTCAAGGATTGTATAGCGTTTACATGTTTTAAATCATATTTCTCACACAGATCGGAAAAGGGAGAACTTTGTAAACTCTAGTCTTGGTTACCCAGTGGTACAGAGGGGTAAGAGCGCACCTGTCCCTCCGTATGAGTCTCTGTATGATCCTCATCTGGTAGAGTACTTTGAGAGAAGATTTGGTGCCATACAGGCCAGGGTATGTATACCTCAGACTCAAGCAAAAAATTTATAATCTTGGGACCAGGGCTTGAATTTACTAACACTTTTTAGGGCATCAGAACTCAAGACTATACTAAAACTGCAAATCAAGATTATCCTTACAAATATTAAGTCTCAATCAGATTTATAGATAAAATGTATACATTTATTCAAATACTAAAATCATAATTTCTGCACTAAACCCTATGTTGTGACCACTCTTTAGAATCATCCATGAGACGGTTCTAAAAAGTGGTCACAATATGGGGTTTGTTTGAAAAATAAAGGAGCATTTCTTTAAAATGTTTTAATTTTTATGTATTATATATTCCCCTGGTCTCAGTCTTGTAAGTAAATTTCAGTTTCCAAAGTTTTTATCATTTCTAATTTTTTTCTTAGATGTGTTGAAGAATTTGTGACTTCCGTGTATGTTGAGAAGAAAAGTTTCCTTTTTATTGTATTAACTTCCTTGACTTTATTTTTGTGTACTCTTTTAGTCACGAATGAGACCATCTAGTGCTCCTGGTTATCGGTCATCTACAAGGAGGTTCACCAAGAAAGCAGATGCTGGAGAGGGGCCTGTCCTGTATAAAGTATTTGTCACTACAGCTGATAAGAAAGGGGCAAGCACAGATGCCAAGGTAACATTCCCTATAAACATGCTGAAATTTTCATTAACAACACATGTTATTAAGCAGCAATTGGCTAGTAATTTAACAAAATCAGTGCAAAATTTAATTGCATGGTTACTAAACAATTTTAGAAAACTTCTAGTTCATTTTTTTCAGCTTGTCAACCCTTAAATGTGAAAATATGTATATATATCTTTATTTCCTCCGTATCTGAAGATCACAATACCATTTGACTAAATGAGCGAACTATACTATAAATGAAAGCATATTATGTGAAGACAATTCCATAGTACATGATTGTATATTAAATGAATACATGAATATGAGGCATGCAGCTGACATTATGAAGTATAAGTAAGTGCGCTATGAATTGAAAAGCACAGCAATGTTAAACGCTTACAGTAAATATTGTATTAAGCGAACACCAAAAGAAAGAGACCAATTGCTTGTTCTTAACCCAAGCTCAATCCAACATAGAACGAACCCAATGCAGAGAGCTACTATTGGGGCTTTCTGCATTAATCCCATTCCTTATTAAGAATCATAGTCAAGTTTGTATTCATTATCTCATGGTGTACATTTTTCATATGTTTAATTTAAACTGTATCATTTCATAAGAAAAACGATATGAGGGAAATAATTAATGAAACGGTTTAATAAACTATGTAACAAGGGTTTCCCTTAAAGAAAATATACCCATCTGGTGTGTGGATTGTACTGTAGATCTCGAGATTCCTAGTCAAACATCGCCATAAAAGTTGGCTTTGCTCAGCATGGCTATACAAGTGTTGATACAGGTAAAAAGTACACACAGTGACAAGTAAAAAAATGTGTCTTATCCTTTTTTCAGGCTTTTATCTCCTTCAAAGGGACTAAATCAAAGATCACAAGAACACGCCTCACTAAGAAGGCAGGTTCAGTGAAGTCTAACAAAGGAGTTGGATTCAAGTTTTCAAGGGGAACCACTCACATGTTCAAGATCAGAGGACCAGAAGTGGGCAACATTAAATCAATGAACATAGAGGTTTGTACAGTGTTCTATTGACTGCTTTCATAGTTGTCAAGTCCTAACCCTTTTCTCTATGAATATTCATTTAACCCTTTGCTTGCTGAATTTTGAAATGCATTTCTCCTTCTTTACCCATGCCCTGTTGTATAATTACATATTTCTTCACTGTGTACAAATATTTCGCTGTGCAATCACTGCTGTGGAGTGCACTGGTTGCACAATCAACTTGTAAATAGTGCAGACCCTGATGAGACAGCTCCTGCAGGAGCTGTCTCATCTGGGTCTTCACTATTTACAGGTAGGTATATTGACGTGAATAGCAAGCGAAGGGTTAAGAAATAATGATATAAATATAATATTAATTAATTTATTCTTATTAATGACACATGAACACAGGAATTTTTGGCCATGGCTGAAACTGTAGAATCATATCTGTATTATGTCATAAGCAAACAGAGTAGACCCTGATCAGATGGCTCCAATAGGAGCCATCTGATCTGGGTCTGCTCTGTTTGCAAAGACATAGAAAGATTGGATTCAGATGAGACACACCAGGATATAAACCTTGACACTCTGGGTCCATGCTTATTAAGCTTTTTAGTTGAGTCTGAGTTCATTCTCAAGCTTTTGATTGGTCAGATTTGAGTTCTCAAGCTTTTGATTCGTCAGAATGAGCCAAAGGCTCAAATCTGACCAATCAAAAACTTGAGAACGAACTCAGACTCAACTAAAAGTTTTATAAGCATGGACCCAGATCTTGTTTTGAAAAGAAATGGTACAAAAAACATTTTCAAAATTGAAGTGGACATTTTTCAATTGTTACTCTTGTAAGGGTTCTGAATTTTTTTTTTGAAAGTTCACTTTTCCATGAACAAGTTACCATTCAAAACTTACTTGTCCATATCAAAATGTTACTTGCCCAGAGAGTATAACAAGATTAAAACATATAACAAATAAAATAACATGTTCAAGAGTACGGATAAAACCCAAGACTGGCAACCGGTGGTCAGACACTGATAGAAAATAATTTTGGAAAGAAATACAGATGTCTCTCTGTGAACTTCATATGACAAAATGTGTATTTATTTTTGTGATCTTAATACTGTAATCCTAAATATGTTTCTCATGCAAGAGGTATGAGACCATTTCCACTGATTAATTGCCCAATTTTAGCAAGGTAGATAACCCCTTATTGAATACTTTTCACAAAGAAGGGAATACTTCTCCAGACTGGCTCATTTGGAACTGAGTCAAAACTTTTTCTACTTTCATTTTGACACTTTGTCTAAAGCAGATCCAGAAAATCACTCTCTGTACTGGCAGTTTTTTTTTGGTTGTTCTTAGACAAGCAAGATGCCCAGATCAGGTTGCCCAGGCTGGAAAATCGACAACATGGACAGTTAATTTCAAAACCTCCAAGTTCTTTATTTGTAACTGGATATCTATTTACATTTTTTGTTTGCAGCATGATGGTATCAAGAAAGAAGATGGCTGGCTCTTGCAAGAAGTGGAAATAGTAAACACGAAGCGTAACAAGTCTTGGCTCTTTATGTGTAACTCCTGGCTCTCCCTACATCATAGTGATGGCCACTCAAAACGAGAATACTTCCCACATTTAGGCTCAAAGACAGGTAAAACTCTCTGGTCAATTATTTTGAAATTGCCTTAACCCTTTTACTTCATGAATATTAATGTAAAACTAATGAAAATCATGAATATTAATTACATGATATTTATAGGTCACACATGAACACATTAAATTTTGGACATATCAGTAACAGAATTATATCTATATCAATGCAAAAAGAGCAGACAGGAGCTGTCTAATCTGGGTCTACTCTGTTTGCAAAGGCATAAAGTAGTGTTTCTGCATTGCTTTCAGTCAACATTAAACTACTGCCTGTGTTTTGATAAACCTATATTTCTGTATTTAACCCATTCCTGCATATTGACACCTTTTGACATCTCTGTAAATGTCACTTTTTGAAACCATTGTAATAAAGCGAGCATTTGCTCCTTAGGAGCGAATGCTCTATTTATCACAATGCTTTCAAAACTACACAATTCTAAAATTTTCCTTTCTTTAGTAAATGCTCCTTTTTGGTAGATTTGATCAAAGAGGTAGGATCTAAAAATAGACTGTGGGAACGGTTAATGGTTATGATATTAGATTTTAGTTGTTTTATTGATGTCTAGTTCACCTGTTTACAAGAGGTTGGGCATTTGTTAGGGAGAATACGATACAGTACTAACAGCATAGAAGTTGACTACAGTAAATCTCTCTATAACGACCAGTAAATTGTGTTAATTAGTTGGTATTTAGGGCAGGTGGATGCATAAAGCACTTGAGGTTAAAGTAAAACAGAACGCTCCTATAGGAGTGTTCTGTTTTACTTTCACCTTGCTTTAAGCAGCCACCTGCCTTTAACACAACATACTTGATGTAATTTAGTGGCTGTTGTAGAGAGGTTTAACCATATTAAAGAAATAAAATTATATATTTTTTATATTTCTCCTTTTTTTCAGACTACGAGGTTGTTGTGGTGACTTCAGACAAACTTGTTGCTGGCACAGATTCAAATGTGTTTATTACCTTATTTGGAAAAACTGGTGCCACACCTAAAACTCATTTGAAAAGTGCTAAATCTAAAAACCCATTCCAGCAAGGACAGAGTGATTTATTCAGGATTCATTCAAATTGTGTGGGACCATTAACAAAAATTAAAATTGAACATGACAACACTGGATTTGCACCTGGATGGCTTCTTGAAAGAGTAAGTTGAAATTAAAAACTTATATTTAAACAGGCTTCATTTTCAATCAGTAGATTAATATTGTATCACACTGGCCCAATCTATTAGGGGATCCTATGAACATCTTCTTGTGAAAATGCCTTTCTAGGAAGTGTATAGGAGTATTTTGTTTTTTGATATTTTGGAAATATCAGGGTTACCACCTGATCAGGATCTACTCTGTTTGCAATGGTGTTAAAAGGTACATTTATGGAACAAAGTGTTATGTGAGTGCATCCACACTAAACACATGTTTCTAGTTGATAATTGGGAAGTATTTACACAGGAAGGGAGACTAATTATGATAATCCTTAGATCCAATGTACAAAAATGCAGTTTTTCATTGTTATCTCCCTTTGCAAAATTGCCAAGGACTATTCAGTGTGTATGACTCTTCATCAATTTGATTTATGATGCTTTTTTAATGATAACAAAATTATGTGTGTGTGTTTTTGGATGAAGATAGATATATAAATCAAATGAATATAATATACAGTACATTTGCAAACATTTATAAGTCAATTTAACCTACAATTGCCAGTAATTAAAGTATCAGTGCAACCTTAATGGCTTTAAAAAACTGGCATATGTAAATGGTGTTGACCCAAATCAGCCACCTGTTCAAATATAAAAGCTCAACTCTTCTCTTGCTGTTCACGTCAATACACCTACCTGTAAATAGTGAAGACCCTGATGAGATAGCTCCTGCAGGGTCTGCACTATTTACAAGTTGATTGTGCAACCAGTGCACTCCATAGCAGTGATTGCACAGAGAAATATTTGTAGACAGTGAAGATATATGTAATTATGCAACAAGACATGGGTAAAGAAGGAGAAATGTATTTTTAGCAAGAGAAGGGTTAATAGAATACATGTATGTACAGTTTAGACTGGGAACATACTGAACTGGCAGAAGAATGGTTAACCATTTACTTGATAGAGACACATATTTATACATTTGCAAACAGAATAGACCCAGATCAGATGGCTCCTATAGGATCCCTCTGATCAGGGCCTGGTCTGTTTGCTTATAGAATAATATATATATATATATCTGTTTTATAGTTTCTACCATGGCTTAAAACTCCTTTGTCATGATGAAAATACTGCTAATTAATATACATAAAGTCATAATTTTGTACACAAATATTCATTTATCACATAATCTGTCGTGTGGGAATGCCAAAACAGAGTGCCATAAATTGTGGAAATGCACTAGTGTTAGTGTACTACGCTGTAAACAATGGCGGAAATAGCCATTAGATATAGTCTGTTTCCTTTTCTATGGCACTTTTTAAGGGTTACATTCGTGTTCATATACAAATTGTTTTCATGAAACTTGTTTACTTTAATTATAGTAAACTTGTTTCATAAAAACAATTTGTAATGAACATTCAAGTAAGATCCTCTATTAACCCTTTCCTTCATATATATAAACACTTTTTCACACCTTTGCAAAAAGATGAGAGCCAAATCAGACGACTCCTATAGGAGCTGTCTGATCACTGATCAGGTTCTGCTCTGTTTGCTTATAGTATCGTATAGATCTGATTCTAGTTTCTGTTGGTGTCAAAAATGTCGTGCCCTAATTGCCATTATAAAAAATATTGTCTAATAAATATTCATGAAGTCATTATTTCTTACATGAATGTACAACAGGAAAAGGGTTGAGTAAAGTGTAAAGAGTCCAGACCAATGTCATGAGTCATATTAACCTTTGACTCCATGACTATTCATGAAAGAAATAATGACTTCATGCATATTAATTAAATTAATTGTTATACTAGCTCATGGAATTTGTGGCTTTGGCAGAAACTGTAGAATCATATCTGTACTATATTATAAGCAAACAGAGCAGACCCAGATCAGATGGCTCCTACAGTAGCCATCTGATCTGGGTCTACTCCATTTTCAAAGGCATAGAAAGACGTATTTATGGAGTAAAGGGTTAATGAGGCAGCTGGTGTGGGTCTTCATTGACTCTTCAATGATTGCTGATGTTGCTTTATCATAAAAGTGCCCCTAATCTTAGCAGGCTTGTCATACATGTACATGTATGTGAAATTCCTTCTATTTGATGAATATTTGTGCAAAAGTCCACCCATTATGAACACTAATTAATTTAATTTGTTTATTAAAAGTGTAAATTACAAACTTTATTGTCATTGCAAGCTGTAGATAACAAGATCTGTAATTTATCAGCAAACACAGTAGACTCTGATCAGACAGGTCATACAGAAGCTGCCTGGTCTGGTTTTACTCTGTTTACAGTGGTATAAAAGGAAGGGCTACCAAGCAAAGGGTTAACCCTTTCCCTGTTCTATGTTTATTCCAAATTTCAGTACCTACTGAATATTCATGGACAAAAATAGTTATAATCAAATATGGAAGATAGAGCATTGTAGCCATTTTAGAAAGTAAAGAAACAGATCTATCAAATTCCATTAGCAAATTGAGCAGACCCTGATCAGACGGCTCCTGTAGAGCCGTCTGATCTGGGTCTACTCTGTTTACAAATGTGTGAAAAGGCGTTTATATGAAGGAAAGGGTTAAACACACAATTTCATGATTCTTTACTTCATTTCAAAAGTTTTTGATTCTCATTACCTTGAAATGATAAGAAGTACTTTGTCTGTCTTTTCAAGACATTTGGACTTTGGGTGGGCTCCAGATTCACCATAAACCTTTAGAAATCATTTGTGAGGTATTTTTAATAAAGTGCAAATTAGCATTCCATTGGAGCATATCTGAATAAAAAGAAACTCACTTTAACAAGGGATCATTTTGTACGATTATCATCTCTATTTCTGTCTATGTTTGACTTCTTTTATCTCTTTTGAATTGTTATCAAACAATTTTTGCAACTTAAAGCGTAATTGTTTCATTCTGTGAGTAAACTAAAAAACCTGTTAAGTACTTGTTAAGTACTTTTTGCTCCCATTTGTGGCATCTGTATATTAACACTCGGGATTAGAAGAAACATAACTCAGTGAATTAACCCTCTTTCCCTGTTCAATATTCATGTAAAAAATAAAGACACCATCAGTATTTACAAGCTGGATTTTTTATAATGTAAACTTTTCAAGTTTGACAAAAACTGTAGAATCAGATCTATATCATGTCAAAAGCAAACAGAGCAGACCCTGATCTCTGGGATGCTCTGTTTGCAAATGCGTAAAAACGTGTTCATATGAGGGAAAGGGTGAACTCTTTACAGGAAAGTGACATTGACTTTTCACATTTTTGCCAACAGAGTCAACCCAGATCAAGCCAAGTAATTCACAGTCTCATCAGGATCTAAAGTCTTTGTTGCTCAGATCATGGTCTTTGAAAAATAGTGGAGAAAATTTACTTTACTGCATTAAGCAGCTACCTGCCTGGAAGTATCTAAATTTTTCTCTACTAGAATTGTTTTACTATAACGAATTGTGTAGACACATTACAGCTATAGTCATTTCTGGGAAAGTAATAATTTGTCAGACAATTATATTAATCCTTTCTGCTTATTATGACATTACTGAAGCATTAATTTAACCCTTACAATGTGGGATACAAGTCACTAATGTCCTTTGCAAACAGTGTAGACCCATATAGGAGCCCTCTCATCAGGATCTGCACTGTTTGTCATGTTACATATTTCTTTAGAAAAATCCTGAATATTCACAATAAGCTTGACCTGTTTGACTTTTATAAAAGTTCAATTGAAAAATCAGCGTTCTAAGGGTTAAAACATCTGATATCCAGATAACACACATTAACTCCATTAGGATTTATAGTCTCAAAAGACAAACAAAGCAACTTTGAAAATCTTTACCCCTTTTCCTGATGACGATGCCTTTCACACATCTTTGCAAACAGAGTCAACCCTGATCAGACAGTCCTTGTAAGAGCTGTCTGATTTGCATCTCCTCTGTTTGTGTATGAACAAATATAAAACTGGTTCTACAGTTTCAGCCGTGGCCAAAAACCCTGTGTTCATATGCCATTATTAAAATTGATTTAATAAGTATTCATGATGTCATTAATTCTTACATGAGTATTCATCAGGTAAAGGGTTAAAAATGCAGCAGACAAGATATGTCTCTTTGAGCTTCAAAGAATTAAGCTTTACCATACAGAGATATCTTTTAACTCTTTCGGCGCCAATGTCGCCTGTTGGCACCATTGAAAACAGTGCAGTCCCAGGTCAGATGCCACCTTTTCAAGGCGGCATCTGACCTGGGACTTTACTGTTTTCTGTATTATTTTAGCCCAAGCATGCAGGTTTTTAAAAACAAATGTTTTACTAATATACCTTTATTATTTAGTTAAGAATTATATTTGATATGAAATTATTATTGCAGACGACACTTTTAAATTTGGCGCCAAAAGAGTTAACACCTTTATAAACAGAGCAGATCAAGCTCAGATGGCTCCTATGCTTTATATAGATCTGATTCTATAGTTTCTGAAATGTTCAAGCTTACCATAACTATTCAGGGATTTTTTTTAAAAAGTGTAACATGACAACTAATGTAGATGCTGATAAGAAGGTTTCTAATAAATATTCATGATGTCATGTAGGAGCCATCTTGTCAGCTTCTGCTTTGTGTTTCCAAAGGTATTAAAAGGTGTACATCTATAGAGTAAAGGGGTAAGACTTTTGCAAAATTCTTTTCAGGTTGTGGTTACAGACATGTTGCATCCCAAATGGAAGTACTATTTCCCCTGTGGTCAGTGGCTAGCTAGAGATGAAGGTGACGGGGCTATTTGTCGGACACTGCTGGGGAGTCGTGATCCATTTGCAGTCAGGAAGGGTAAGTTGATGTCTTCAACTGAGATTTGATCAAATTTTACCAAAAGGGAAAAAGGATCAGCTAAAACAACATAATGGTGTACCATACTTGTGTAGAAAAATTGCATGATTACCCATTCCCTCATATTGGTGCCTTGTAAAGGTCACTTTATGAAACCATTGTTATAAATAGAGCATTTTATCACAATGGTTTCAATACTACACAATTCCAAAATTTCACTTTTTTCTAGTAAATGGTCTCTTTCAATAGATTTATTCAAAGAGGTTGGATCTAAAAATAGCCTATGAGGGAATGAGATAAAAGCAAACTTAAGGGACCTTGGTCTAGTGCAAAAATAGTCAGAAAGTTAGTGATAATGATAATTGTGTGTTTAACCCTTTAACTGGTGACTATTCATATAAGAAATAATGCCACTATGAATATTTATTGCCTTACTTTTTATAATGGCACATGCTCACAAGATAGTTTGGCCATAGCAGAAACTACAGAATCAGATCTGCAGGAGTCATCTGATCTGAGTCTTGTCTGTTTGCAAGGATATGAAAAAGCATTTCTATCAGGTAAAGGGTTAGATATCATGATGTCCTTTGCAAATTGTTTGGATCTGATCTGGATCCAAACAGTTTTACTCTCAAGTCCTGGATTTAAAGAAGTAGAAGGAAAATCTATTTTGAAACTTGAGGCAAATGTATGTTTTGTTAGTACATGTATTTAGAATTAGAGCAGAAAATGCGAAAGCTTCTATGGAGAACATTTCATCATCTTTTCATAACAGTGATACTTTATTAAAGAAAGTACATAGGTAGGTTTGTCTGCAGGAGTTACCTCATTGTATTTTTTCCTCTCAAATATGTGATCACTTGTTTGGGTCCAGTATCCATGCTTATAAAACTTTTTAGTTGAGTCTGGGTTCGTTCTCAAGCTTTTGATTGGTCAGATTTGAGCCAAGGCTCAAATCTGACCAATCAAAAGCTTGAGAACGAACTCAGACTCAACTAAAAAGCTTTATAAGCATGGACACTGATGTCACTTAATTCCACACTGTTTGTATAAGTTATCGTGAACTCAAAGTGAGAATGTAGGGAATTCAATTATTCTTTCTTGTTGACTATTATTCTAACCCTTTGAATGCAGAAAATCAGACTACTTGCATTTGCGAATGGTTTAGACCCAGATCAGTGGGCTACAAGATGAACCCTGTGATCAAGATCTGCACTGTTTGTCATTCAGAATCCTCTGACTATAGATAGATAGCAAAAGATTTCTTGAGGTATCTTGCCTTTACCACGCTGTGTAAAAATAATATCTTCTCAAATAAGATCTTGTGCACTATAGTCTATTTTGTAATGACCTTAAACTTCAAGGTTATTCACACAGCTTGGATCCAGATAAGATACAGAGTAACTCCATGTTTCACCAGGACCCAAAACTAATTGACAATAAGACACTGTTGTTGTTTTTCAAAAGGAAAGAAACAAAAGACAAAAGTTACTTTAATTCGAACAGACAAACATAGATACTGCAGATCCAGATAAAGAAGCTCCTGAAAGAGCTGTTTGATCAGGATCATCAGTATTTGCTACCATATCAGCTTGATTTAACCCTGTACTCCATATATATATACCTTTCTATGCCTTTGCATACAGAGTAGACCCAGATCAGATGGCCCCTTCAGGATCCGTCTGATCAGGGTCTGCTCTGTTTGCTTATAGGATTATATAGATCTGATTTCACAGTTTCTGTCATGGCTGGCCAACATTTCCTGTATTCATGTGCCATAACAAACAAACAGTCTAATTGAGATTTATGATGTCATCATTTTTTTGCATAAATATTCATGGAGAAAAGGGTTAATGTTACCAAAACAGTGCCAAATTCAAATACTTAGAGTAATTGAAACAGTGATAAAATTGTTAAGAATTGCAAGAGGAGAGCAGTTTATTAACCCTTCCCCTGTTCTATGTTTATTTCAAATTTCAATACCTACTGAACATTCATTGACAAAATAGTTACAATGAAATATGGTCGTTGGAACGTTGTAGCCATTTTAGAAACTAAAGAAATGGGTCTATCAAATTCCATAAGCAAGCAGAGCAGACCCTGATCAGATGGAGCGCTGGGTCTACTCTGTTTGCAAATGCGTGAAAACATGTTTATATGAGGGAAAGGGTTAATCATTTTCTTCAGATTGCAATGTGGTTTGTGCAGTATGTTTCAAAATTGAATCCGATCAGATTACTGAATGTTTTTGTATATGGTTAATATCTTGCTTGCTTGCTATTGTGAGCTAATCTGGGTCCAAACTGTTTGCAGACAGGTTAGACCCAGACTGTGCCTTTGAATGTTTATATCATAGTTTATTAGTTAATTCCACCAAGAATGAAATAATTAAATTTGCTACAGCCTTTTGAGTCGAAAAACAATGCCGACCCTGATCTTGGAGCTCCTTCAAGATCTAGGTGAACACTGTTTGCAAATGCCAGTTAACTGATTTCTCACATTCAAAGCTAAGGGTTGTGGTCTATGCTGTGGTGTGGTAAGTTTTGAACGGGATATACAGTACAGAAATGTTTGCCTGAAGGTATTATAATAGTACATTACAGTGAAACCGCTCTAAACCAGACATTCAAATTAGTACCAATGCAGGTCTTTTCAACAGATGGCAGCTTAATGCAGGGAGATAGTCATGCAGAAAGCTCCTCTTGGAGCTTTCTGCATGACTTTCACCCTGCATTAAACAGTCACCTGCTTTAAATGATTCAAGAGTCTTCTGAACTAAACTTCCAGTTTAGAGGGGTTTACTGTATATATTAATATGCTTATCTCTTTTTAGCTAATATTATGTCTCAGGATGGTTTTCTAGGATCACTCACCCTTTAGACATATATTCTGAAAATGGGTGATCCTTGGAAAGCAAAAGTAAAAATGCAAAATGAGAAAATTTCAGACTCGGTTTTATTTAGTCTGTTCATGAGTAGTAATTAAAACTGCAACACTACTCACGCCCCCTAGCACCGGCTTAAGCAGTATTCAATTTTCAAAACAAATAACATCAAAACTAATGATCCCGAAGGACCAGAAAATATAACAACGCTGAGAATGAAGTACGGGGCGACTTTTTATGTTTAGAGTCTGGGGAGTTTTGGAGACGCTGCACTATGCAGCAGGTTGGACTTACATGGGTCATTGTACTGTTAAGTTGAATCATATTCTTACATAAAAATCAGATCCCACAATCAGTATTGTTCTTTTGTTGTGAAACATGTCTCTAATGATATCATTCATAGATTGATGGAAAATAATTCATATTACATTTAACCCTTTACTCCATAGATATGCCTTTCTACCTCTTTGCTAACAGAGTAGACCCATATCAGACGACTCCTGGTGGAGCTGTCTGATCAGGGTCTGCTCTGTTTGCTGATAATATAATATAGATCTGATTCTACAGTATCTGCTATGGCCAAAATATAATGAGTTCATAATTATGCAATTATAAAACCGAATGGAATTAATATTCATGACATCATTATTCTTGTATAAATATTCATTGAGTAAAGGGTTTACTTCAAATCATATCACTTCAACTACAAAAATTAGTTGTTTCTTCATAACACACTCAGTAATGGTATAATTACAACAGTATTACATATTCTAATAATTCTCTAATTCCATGATTTATTTAACCCTTTCCCTGTTCATTATTCATGTTAGAAATATTGACATGAATATTTAGTAGCTGCATTTTTATAATGTGATATTTTTAAGACATTGTTTGTCTTTTGAATCATATCTATGTCATGTCATAAGCAAATAGAGAAATCCTGATCAGATGGCTTTTATAGGAGCCGTCTAATCAGAGTCTACTCTGTTTGCAAAGGGGTGAAAAGGCATTTATATGAGGGAAAGGGTTAGTATGATAATTTTGTCAAATAATTGAAGCAAATCTCATTGTTTTACCTTTTTATATAAGTTTATGTATGGAAAGGTGAGTATTGCATTTTGATGCTTTTACAGTGCATGAAACACTGCATGCAGGTTCGACGCTTTGGTTGCTTCTATACTGTACATCAGTGCTGTCTTGGATACGGCTATAAATCCTTTACCTCATGAATGTTCAAGGACGAAATTTGACTGTATGAATATACATGTGTATGAATTAGCTGATGTTTTTGTAATTGCATATGCAAAGGAGAATTTTGGCCAGATCTACATGTATGTTTTTATATAAGCAAACAGAGCAGACCATGATCATATATCTCCTATAGGAGCCATTTGATCAGGGTCTACTCTGTTTGAAAAAGACATCAAAAGGCAATTCTGTGAGATAAAGGATAATTAATCTATACATGCTTAGTTGAACTGTTGAATGGACTCAAGAAAGATTCTGATATCTGTCGGATGAAACCTTACTGAAGGATGCTGGTACAGAATTAGAAATCTGTGATTTGTTTGATCAATTTCACTTTCCTGTGTTACATTATATTACTTTAAACATTATTGTTCTGATTAGTTGTGTATTGTAACAATGACCATATTTTATGAAACTATGTGTTTGTCCCTTTGAATGCTTTTTTTTAAAGTGCAATGGTCCATCATTGCTTAACCCTTTCCCTGTTCTGTGTTTATTCCAAATTTCAATACCTACTGAATATTCATGGACAAAATAGTTATTATGAAATATGGAAGGTGAAACATTGTAGCCATTTTAGAAAGTAAAGAAAGGGATATTTTAAATTCTATTAACAAACGGCAGACCCTAATCAGACTGCTCCAATAGGATCCGTCTGATCTGGGTCTTCTCTGTTTGCAAATGTGTGAAAGCATGTTTATATGAAGGAAAGGGTTAGTACGACAGTCCATTCAGTAAGAAAGGGTATACTTGGCAAAAAGTTTTTGAATGACAGAATAGTGCAGACCCTGATCAGAGGCTTCTCTAGGAGCAGTCTAATCTGGGTCTACACTGTCTGCAAATGTCAGTACAGTAATTTCCTACAGTCCTACATACAAAGGGTTAATTAACCCTTTCCGTGTTCTGTATTCTGTTCATGTAAGAAATAATGACATCATGAATATTTGTTAGCTGAAATTCTATAATATAAATTTTCGAAGTTTTTTTTTTGCTTTGACAAAAACTGTAGAATCAGATCTATAGCATGTCAACAGCAAACAGAGCAGACCCTGATCAGACGGCTCCTCTAGGAGCCGTCTGAACTGGGTCTACTCTGTTTGCAAATGCGTGAAAACACGTTTCTATGAGGGAAAGGGTTAAACAATACATTTAACCCTTTACTCCATGAGTATTTATGAAAGAAAAAATGATGTCATGAATATTAATTAGATTCATTTTTATAATGGCACATGAACATAGGATATTTTGTCCATGGCAGAAACTGCAGAATCAGATCTATATAATGTTATCAGCAAACAGAGCAGACCCTGATCAAATTGCTCCTCTAGGATACATCTGATCTGGGTCTACTCTTTTTGCAAAGGCATAGAAATGCATACCGGTATTTATGGAGGATAGGGTTAAGTATGCTCATTCTTCCATGTTGGCCTGTCTCTATACACATACATGTTTTTTGTTTGTAGATATTCATACTAATTTATTGCAGCTAGTGGAAATGTTAAGCGGGTCTAGACATTGACAATAATCCAAAGGCCCGGAACTAAACTGAACTTTTTTTGACAAAATTTTGTAAAGTGGAACTTTAGGGGGTGTTTGAGTATCAGTTACAAACATATGAGTATGTTTAAATTCAAGTTTGTTGACTTATAGCTGTATGCTTTAACCCTTCACTGGTTGAATATTTAATTATTTATATAAGAGGCATTGGCTATAAATTGGCTAATTTTTGTAATGGCATTATAAACAAGGGATTTTTTTTAATGGCAGAAACTGTAGATGTAGATTTATATTATTTCACAAGCAACAGATCAGACGGAATAGACAGCAGCTACAGAAACTGTCTGATCTGGGTATACTGTGTTTGCAAAGGTGTTAAAAGGCATCTCTGTGAGGTTAAATGGAATTATATACATGCAGATCTGATTGTATAGTTGTTTACCAGGGCATTCAAAATATGCCATCATAAATATGTTATTTGATAATGACACATACATACACATTTGCAAACAGTGTAGACCCAAATCAGAATCTCCTGTAGGGTTATTTGATCAGAGTCTGTTTTGTTTACTTACAGAAAAATACAATTCTGATTCTGCAGTTCCAGTAATGGCCAGAAAATCCCTTGTTCATAATATGTCATCATGAAAATACAGCATATTAGTGTTCATAAAGTAATTATCTCTTTATTAACCCATTCCCTCATAGGCTATTTTTAGATCCAACCTCTTTGAATAAATCTACCAAAAAGGAGCATTAACTAGAGAAAAAGAAAATTTTAGAATTTTGTAGTTCTGAAACCATTGTGATAAATAGAGCATTTGCTCCTTAGGAGCAAATGCTCTATTTATCACAATGGTTTCAAAACGTAACTTTTACAGAGGCGTAGAAAGGTGTATTTATGGAGGAAAGGGTTAAGTAAAGAGTTTCAGAGGACGTTGGCAAATTCAGGGCTTGGTTTATATTTCTGTGCTCCTGGCAATAATGTTGGAAATAAAATGCAAAAAAACAAACACACACACATTCCTCAGTTGTGAAGAAGGCATTAGTATTTCATTACATCAGTAATTTTACTTTGAATTGTTTACTAATTGAGCGATGAATTTATAAGTTGGTGTAGGAAAGCACTCGGGGCAGAAAACTGCAGAGCATCACGTCTTCCTTATGACTCTATCATGCACTCATTTTACTACTCTGAGAACTGGTTACAGCTGTTTGAAAAGTTAATTTCAGTTTGTTGAACTCTTTCCCTCCTATAAATTCTTTTTCATACCTTTGCAAACAGAGTAGACCCAGATCAGATTATTCCTGTAGAAGCCATCTTATCATTGTCTGCTCTGTTTGCTTATATAATTACAATAGATCTGACCAATACAACAAACTCCTGTGTGCATATGCTGTTGTACAAAATCAGGTAATAAATATTCATGATATCATTATTTCTGACATGAATATTCAACCAAGAAAGTTGGTAAACAAGAAAGACTACAGTCTGAGCTCTAGATACGGGGAGTATTGCAGATGCATAAGTGTTTATTCCATGATTCGTGTCTGTTTGATATTCAAAGGTTTGAAAAGGGTAAATAGGATTTTGATAGTGCATGGTAACCCTTTACTCTATAAAAACACATTTCTATGCCTTTGCAAACAGTAGACCCAGATCAGACAACTCCTGTAGGATTCGTCTGATCAGTTTCTGTTCTCTTTGCTTATGGAATAATAAAATGTCTGTGTCCGTGTGCTATTATAATAATCTAATTGATATTCATGATGTTATTAGTTCTTATATGAATTTTCATTGAGTAAAGGTTTATTTCATTCGACCAAATATTCCCACCCCTGCATTAGAATTGCATTTGTAGCAGTTAAATTTCAATTCAAAGTTGTTACTTTAATTACCATAAGTATTTGGACAGACAAAACCAGGCAGATAGTCCAGACCTAGTGCAGTTTGATCAGGTTTTTCACTAATTGCTTCAATGTGAGCCTACTTTCAATTTATCAAAATAGTGCCAGACTGAATTATACAGCTTTATAAACTGATGGATAGGAAAGATTGGGTGTCCAACTACTTGGTGTAGTTAGGGTATTATATTTAGACTGTTTAGTTCCATATAGTTTGTTCAACACCTACCAGTTTCTCTGAAGGTTGAGTTTATTGCATGAGTTAGTGAAAATGTGAAATATATAGCCCATTCCCTCATAGGCTTTTTTTGGACCCAGTCTCTTCGAATAAATCTACTGAAAAGGAGCATTTACTAGGAAAAAAGGGAAATTTTAGAATCATGTAGTTTTAAAACCATTGTGATAGAAAGAGCATTTGCTCCTATGGAGCAAATGTTCTATATATCACAATGGTTTCAAAAAGTGATTTTATAGAGGCGCCACAAGGCATCAATATAAGGGAATGGGTTAAGTAGTGTAAGAAGTTTGGTTGAAGACTTGCATGAAGGGTTTAGTTCTAGGGCAATTTTAATTTCAGTTAGTTTATAGCATGTGTTACTCCCATCTTTAAACTCTGTGCCTTATAAAATATATACCACTTCAATCTGTGCCAAGAATTAATTATTGTATGATGTGTTTAAAATTTAATTAACATTTAATGCTTTACCTAATAAAGATGCCTATTAATGCCTTTGCAAATGGAGTAGACCCAGATCAGATGACTTCTGTAGGAGTTGTGTAATCAGTGTCTTCTCAGTTTGCTGATAGCATTATATACAGTAGAACCCCTCTAATGCGACCACTTAATGAACAAACATAGCTGTCTTTATAAGCAGGTGGTTGCTTACTGCAGAACGAAAGTAATGCAGAAATCTCCACTAGGAGCTTTCTGCATTACTTTTGTCCTGCAGTAAGCAACCCCCTGCCCCTACCACCCTGAATTATACCTCTTTTAGGTGGGCGTATTAGAGGGGTTTTACTGTAGATCTTATTCTACAGTTTGTTCTACTGTATATAGGATGATGAGTTCCCCACCTTATGATTGTTGATATAAATTAATTTACCTTCTGCACGCTGAGCGTCAACTGAAAATATTGTCATTTTCTTCAATTCTAAAAATTCAGTTTTTCTTCAATGCAATTCTTAAAACTGTTGTCAGAATTTCAAACAGTTTGGATCCTGATGAGACACTGAATGATATCAGTCAACATCTCATCTAGATCCAAACTGTTTGCGGAAGTTATTACAAAGTTTGCTGAAGGTTAGATTTTTTGGTAAGTTTAAAAGTTTTTGCAGAAATGTTTTTGAAATATGTTTTCAACACAGGTTTTTTACACATGATTCGATGGCTGGTGTGTTTTACTACTTGTCCAAACAAGATAAATAGGTGTTTGTTTATACCCCAACATACAAAGTTACTACAAATAGTAGATGTGCAAGACGCAGTTTTCATATGTTTAGTGCCAGACATTGCAGAACTATCTCCTCCTGAACTTTGAGTATTTTTTGTCATTTGGGCATGTAGTATGGGTAGTTGAATCAGTCCTTGGATTTGCGGTCAAGGCTGCCAAGCGTGGGTATTGATCACCTTTAGTGATAGTTCTATTTTGTATTATTTTCAGATATATGAGAGCTGAATTATGTTTAAATTTACTCGTAAATTCTAATTAATGGTGTATGACATTTTTGTGAGACAGTCAAAAACTAATATTGATTTCATTTCTTAATCTAGTTTTTCCTTCCACTCCTGTATGTTGGCACAATAGAAAGTTTCATGAAAATCTATCTCAGTTGTGTCTAAAATTCGTATTAAAGAATCATAAACATATATTTCAGATTCGAAATACAAGATTTCTGTGTTCACCGGGGACAAAAGAGGGGCAGGCACAGATGCCAATGTGTATGTTATTCTGTTTGGAGAAAACGGAGACTCTGGTGAGAAATATCTAGATGACAAGAAAAACAATTTTGAACGTGGAAAGTAAGTGCATACATTATATTAGTAAGGGCTAAATGCATCCATATCACGTTTTTTCCCATCCATATGGTTTTTCTGCTTTGTTCTTTGTTATGACTAGATTGACCAGATGTGCAGTTACCCCATTCCCTCTTATTGAAGCCTTTTTGACAAATTCATTAACTATATTTCATCTTCAAAAAATGTTGTATTGTTTCTTTATTAAACCAGATTTTTCTTCCCTTTTTCTTCCAAAAACTGATATAAGCATCAAATAGTTTTTCCTAATCGTCTCATCAGAGTGCTTACTGTCATGATCAACTAATTTAACAACATGCTTTTTTTTCAGTCACCCTTCTTCTAACCCTTTCCTCCATGAACATTCATGTAAGAAATAATGACACCATGAATAATAGTTTGATAAATTTGTTATAATAGCACATAGACACAAGAATTTTTGCACTGGCAGAACCTGTAAATCATATCTATATTACATCATAAGCAAACAGAGCAGACCCTGATCAGATGGCTCCTATAGCAGCCATCTGATCTGGGTCTACTCTGTTTGCAAAGGCATAGAAAAGCATATTTATGGAGTAAAGGGTTAAGTAGCTGTATTTGTTTCTACAGGAAAGATGAGTTTGTTGTTGAGACCCCATGTCTGGGGAGACTGGATAGGATTCGTATCGGTCATGACAACTCGGGGTTCGGGCCTGGCTGGTTCCTGGATAAGGCAAGTACTTTTTGTAGTTACCTGTGTAATATTAGCCAAATCAGCACATTTAACACTTAACCTCACGAATATTTATACAAGAGTTCATGACTTCATGAATATTTATTAGTTGATGTTTTGATCATGGTAGAAACTGTAGAATCAGATCTATATAATTCCATAAGTAAACAGAGGAGACCATGCTAAGACAGCTGCTGTAGGTCTGCTCTGTTTTCAATGGCTTTAACACTTCCCCTGTTTAATATTGATGAAAGAAATAATGACATAATGAATATTTATTAGCTGAACTTTTATAATGTAAACTTTTCAAGCAAATATTTTGCTTTAACAAAAACTGTAGAACTAGATCTATATCATGTCTAAATGAAACAGAGCAAACCCTGATCAGACAGCTCCTATAGGAGCTGTCTGATCTGGGTCTACTCTGTTTGCAAACACGTGAAAGGGCGTTTATATGAGAGAGAGGGTTAAAAAGCATCTGTATCTGGTAAATGGTTGTATTGCAAATTTATTGTATTCAGAGAGAGAAACAAGTACTTGGTTTTCGGCTGTAATAACAAAGTTACCCATATTGTGAAAAGAGTTCAACAAAAAATATCTCAAGGATATACAGACATGCTGGTAATGGGCTAGCAGTTTTTTCTTCTCACAGCTAATCTCTTAATAATTCTGGAAATAAGTTTTTGACATTTACAAACAATTCAGACATAGGTAAGAGGGATATGTGGGATTAGGGTCCGCACTATTTCTCGTTCAGAATTCTTTTCATTACAATTCATTGACCTAAAATGAATGTCAGAGTCAAACAATGTTCTACCACTAACTAATGCCAAATTTTGAAATAATGCACCGGATGTTAAAAAAAAGTAAAGAAATGTCTTGAAAATGTATTAGGAAGAAAAAATAAGCTGTCAATTATTAGATTAAACCTAGGAGTCTTAAAAAAGCAGGTGGTTAATTAATACAGGGCAAAGGTAATGCAGGAAGCTCTTGAAGTTTGCACATTTCCTTGTACTGCAATAAGCTACCAACTGTCTACAAAACCCACAATTAGACCGTTTAGTGGTTGCTTAACCCTTTCCCTCATACAAACACCTTTTCACGCCTTTGCAAACAGAGTAGACCCAGATCAGATGGCTCCTTTAGGAGCCATCTGATCAGTGTCTGCTCTGTTTGCTTATGGTATAATATAGATCTGATTCTACAGTTTCTGTCCGAGCCAAAATGTTCTGTGTTCATAATTACACAATTATAAAAAAATAAAAAAACATAATTGATATCCATGATGTTATTATTCAGTACATGAATACTGGACAGGGAAAGGGTAAAGACAGGTTTACTGTATTAGAGTGAAATAATGTACCTTGGATATGAGAAAACCTTTTGTTTTAACCCTTTCCCTATTCAATGTTTATTCCAAATTTCAATACCTACTGAATATTCATGGACAAAATAGTTATAATGAAATAAAGAAGGTGGAACATTACAGCCATTTTAGAAATTCAAGAAACAGATCTATCAAATTCTATTAGCAAACAGAGCAGACCCTGATCAGATGGCTC
Organism: Azorinus chamasolen; assembly: GCA_963576725.1. Lineage (NCBI taxonomy): Eukaryota > Metazoa > Mollusca > Bivalvia > Cardiida > Solecurtidae > Azorinus > Azorinus chamasolen. The sequence goes on along the minus strand of OY755246.1, from coordinate 43,863,737 downwards.
CTATAGGAGCTGTCTGATCTGGGTCTACTCTGTTTGCAGTTGCATGAAAAGGCTTTTATATGAAAGAAATGGTTAACTGATTACAACAATCATAGTAGGTTTGTGATGTGCCAAGTTATAGAAGGTTTGCAATTTTGTTGTTTGCACTTTGACCCTTAGCGTGCTATTGACATATCTGTGATAGTATTTACCAATAGGTTGGATCTAGATAAGACTTCTTGAAGCTAGGTGTCTTATCAGGATCCAAACTGTTTGACATTCAACTTGTAGTTTTGTATAGAGAGAAGCCAACAACATTTTTTGGCAGAGTTCAATTGGTGTGGTAAGAACAAGCTGTAAATAAGACTCAAGGGGGTTGTTTATTTGTTGCTACAATTAATTTTTGTGTCGGAGCTATAAACTTTAACAAGTTAATCTGAGGTTTGGCAGTATTGAGATTTGATATGTACGTGGGCTCGAAATAAGGTGTGAGGTTTACAAGAGCGTCCTTGGCAAGGAAAGAGCTTTACCCTGTATTCCACAGACTATTCTACTCTATTTGCAAACAGAGTAGGTATTATGGGATAATATAGTTTGATTCTTCAGTTTCTGCAATGGCCAAAAATTCTCTTGTTCATATTCCATTATAAGAAAATCAGCCGACATGTATTCATGATGTCAATATTTATTATTCATGAAGCAAAGGGTTAAGAACAAACATTATCTTGAGGGCTTGGTGCAAAACTATTGTAACTCCTTCACTGAAGGAGTTACAATAGTTTTGCACCAAGCCATTCTTCACTGGCTAGAAAATGTTGGCTTAATTTTCGCTGTCTTCATTAATATACATGTACATGACAGATAATTTTTTTCCATTTCTGTTTACATAGAAGTATGAACAGTTAAAATCCTGATGAGGTGCCAAGTTTTTTTGCATTCTGTCTGGATCCAAAATGTTTGTAAAATTCATCAAGTATTTGATAAAAGTGTTGTGAGCATTAATGATTAATTCAGCTGCTGTTACTAAAAGTGAAATTGTTACATCATGGAAATGTAATGAGTCAGGCCGGAGTTAGGTAGAAGATACAGCTCAAACGGTATATTAACCCTTCACTTGCTATTCACGTCAATATACCTACCTGTAAATAGTGAAGACCCAGATGAGACAGCTCCTGCAGGAGCTGTCTCATCAGGGTCTGCACTATTTACAAGCTGATTGTGCAACCAGTGCACTCCACAGCAGTGATTGCACAGCGAAATACTTGTACACAGTGAAGAGATATATAATTATACAACAGGACATGGGTAAAGAAGGAGAAATGTATTTTAAAATTCAGCAAGAGAAGGGTTAACCCGTTCCTTCATATAAATGCCTTTTCACGCTTTTGTAAACAGAGTAGACCCAGATCAGATGGCTCCTATAGGAGCCATCTGATCTGGGTCTACTGAATGAATGAATGAATGAAAGAATGAATGAAAGACTTTATTTAACGAGGGTAGCTCAATTAGTCATAATGACTAATCTACCTTGAGGCCCTCAAACAAGCATTTCATACAAAATACAAAACAGTAAAACACAGATCTATATGCACAAGAAATCAATGTTCAGAAATTCAGTAATGTTGCGTCTGTGTCTGCTTCAATTGGTAGATTTATTCTTTAAGGACTCAGTTGTATATCTGATTCTATAGTTTTTGTCAAAGCAAAAACTTCCCTTGAAAGGTTTACATTATAACAATTCAGATGATAAGTATTCATGATGTCATTATTTCTGTGTCAGGTAGTTTTGATCCTGATTAGATGCCAAAATACTTGGTGTCTCATCTGGATCCAAACTATTTGCAGAGATCATAATAGACCAGTCGATAGAGTGGAAGAGTTAAAGCATGCTACATTGTTTTTGCTGTATTATCTCTAATAAACACTCCAAGGGGCATTACAATTTTTAAAAGGAGTTTCTTTTCATTTTGTACACATATAATACACCTTTATGCAGGATGAGAGCTGTGCAGAAAGATCCTAGAGGAGCTTTCTGCATTGCTTTTATTCTGCATTAAGCTAACACCTGTATTTTGAAAAAAAAAATCTTTGTTATCTAATGATTATTGTATATGGTTTTAGGTGTTTTATTGATTGTTAGTCCCTCCCACATCCTCAAAGTAAGGGGGCATTTAATAGAATGGGGGGCATTTATTAGGTAGATTTCTATTTATGTAGAGAGTACTCTGTGATCCTGCATTTCGACATGCAACAGTGGTTTTATATCTAGAGCATAGCCTCTTAGTCTGCATTTCGACATGCTATGATGTTACTACAGTAGAATCCCACTAATGCTACCACTTCTTGAATAAACATTTCTGTCTTTATAAACAGGTGGTTGCTTAATGCAGGATGAAAGTTATGCAGAAAGCTCCTATAGGAGCTTTCTGCATAACTTTCGTCTTGCATTAAGCTACCACCTGCATCTGTCACCCGGAATTTTGCCCATTTTTGGTGGTCGCATTAGAGGGATTTTACTGTATGTACATGTATATCGAGATTGTACTCTGTGATACTGCATTTTATCAGCTGATATTCATCAATCTTTACATGTTTTGTAATGAATTCATGATAATCAATGCAAATGGCTTGAAACCAGTTAAGATGCCAAGTAACTTATCAGAATCTAAACAGCTTGACACACTAAATTTGGGAACAAAATCAACTCACAGTAACTTATCAAAACTTTTTGCAGATATCAAAAGCTTGAATTCTCATACAATCTTAATGATTCTTGATGCATGTGCTATCTGCACTTTAAACTCCACCATGTTTTAACTATGCACATGCAATGGCTATTTTGGTTGCTTGCTAAATTTTCAGCGTAGATTTTGCTTTCAGTTTTGTTCAAAACAATAATGAGAATGTGAGAGAGTTTCAGTTATGATGACAATTAGATGCTGAGTTGATTGGTGTCTCATCTGGATCCAAACAATCTGTACAGGTTATTATATGCAGTGTGGTAACAGCTAATTCCAATGACTAAGGCATTTCTCCGAATCCCAACACACAGTGGTTTTTATTCTTTATAATCTTGCACATGCTGGAAGTATCTCCTCCACTCAAAATAGACAGGTGCATTTCAGAAGGGTTTTTATGGCATTCAAACTTTTAATAAATGTTTAGGATATAGTAGAGCAATTAAATTTAAAGTACATGATTGTAGTAATAATTGAAACTTATTATTAATGTAGGCTAGTTGTGTGCACAACTTTATTAATACTTGACTTGATCAGAGGTCCAGATAAGATCTGTGAATTAACCAATTCCCTCATAGGCTATTTTTAGATTCAACCACTTTGAATAAATCTACCAAAAAGAGCATTAACTAGAGAAAAGGAAAATTTTAGAATTTTGTAGTTTGAAACCATTGTGATAAATAGAGCATTTGCTCCTATAGGAGCAAAAGCTCTATTTATAACAATGGTTTCAACAGGTGATTATGACAGAGACGTAGAAAGGCGTATTTATGGAGGAAAGGGTTAAGACATTTTTAAGAATAACTTCATTTCTCCACCAAACCCTATGCTGTGAATACTGTTTAGAATCAGCTCAGGCAAATTATTCTAAAGAGTGGACACAACATAGGGTTTGGTGGAGAAATGATGATTTTAGTATTTGGGAACACACCTTTATCTATTGCTCAGCTTGATGAATATTCATGAATATTAATTAGCTGATTTTTAAAATGGCATATAAACACACATCTTAAGTCTTTTGGCCTTAGCTGAAAGTGTAGAATGAGATCTATTTATTTAAAAAGCAAAAAGAGCAGACTCTGATCAGATGGCTCCTTTAGGAGCTGTCTGATCTGGGTCTACTCTGTTTGATATGATGGGAAATGGTGTCTCTATCAGGTAAAGGGTTAACTATTAATTTATGTTTCCTTATTCATCAGGGCTGTAGATAATAGACACACTGATAAATCTAGGTCTCATATTGCTGACAGACAAACTTAACCCTTTCCTTCATATAAACGCTTTTTCATGCATTTTCACCTAGAACAGACAGCTTGAGTAGGAGCCATCTGATCAGGGTCTGCTCTGTTTGCTTATAACAAATATCTTGATTCTATAGTTTTCGTCAAGGCAAAAAATTTCCTTGAAAATTTTATGTTATAAAACTAATCTAATTAATATCCATGATGTCATTATTTCTTATATGAATATTGAACAGGGAAAGGGTTAAGCAAATAGTGCAGACCCAGATCAAACTGCTCCAGAAGGAGCTGATCCATGTGAATTATTACAAATAAATGTGTTTATACTGAAGCTAAATTGGGAAAATTGAGTGAAAATGGGGAATATTGGGAAATGAGTCACAAATATCCTTTTCAAACAGTGCAGACCCAGGTGAGAGGACTCCTACAGGAGCCCTCTCATCTGGGTCTGCACTGTTAGTCATGTTACACTTTTCTGTTAAAAAGTCCCTTAATGTTTACAGTAAAATAGTTAAAAGCATACTAATACAGTAATACTGTATATAAAAGGAAAACAATGACCACATCTTGCATATATCAACGTGTATTATATAATCATGATTTGTCATAAAACAGATTACATATGACAGACTATTATCAAATAGAGCTGTAAATATGAGGCATATTGTTCAATTAAAATATAACATTTATCAGACATACTCTATCTTGTTGATATTCAGTACTTCTTCACACTACCATGATAGTCTTTAGAAGTTGAGTTGATGCCAATTAGTACCATCAAGGAAGTGTTTGGTACAGAAATTAGAAAACATTTATCATTGGTTTCCTAGATACACCTCTTATCTAAACATATGGAATTACAAACGTAATTATTATATACCGTACTTAATGAACCTGTTTATTAACTCTTTACTCCATGAATATTCATGTAAGAAAGAATGGCACTATGAATATTAATTAACCGAACTTTAATATTATAAGCAAACAGAGCAGACCCTGGTAAGGTGGCTCCAACAGGAACCATCTGATATGGGTTTGCTCTGTTTGCAAAGGCATAAAAAAGGCATATTCATGGAATAAAGGGTTAATATTTCTCAATAAAATGAAAATTAATCAGATAAAGAGATTAGTCAGGTCTATACTGTTTGCAGATATGCAATAATCAGTGGCACATGTTACGAAATATTGTATGACTGAAATTATTGTAACTTCTTACATACAACATCATCATTTGTTAGAACTTCCGATCATTTATGTCAGATTGCAGTAAATTGGAACTTACAATAATTTTGGTCATATGATCTTTCGTAAGACAGTCCCCAGAATGGGTTGAATAAATTAATAAACATAACAATAGGTTTTGAGTGGAAACAAACAGCAATTTCAAGACAAGATCAGATTTTGTAATTGTTCACAGACTGTATCATTTTATTTTGGAGTTTTCATAATTGACTCCTCTTATGTATCCATTCAGATCCGACTGTTTATTTGTAAAGACGTGTGTTGAAATTTGAACTGCCACATCTAGCAGTGCCTGTTTATGTGTAAAGACATGTGTTGAAATTTGAACTGCCACATCAAGCAGCAAAGATAGATATCTAAGAAATTCTAATGGAGCTGCTAATTTTTCTAACTTGATGTGATGAATGAATTACAGTTGAACCTGACTTATGCGATCATCAAAAAGAGGTCTTATTATAGGTCTGTAAGGCAGGTGGTAGCTTAATACAGGGCAAAAGTAATGCAGAAAGCTCCTATAGGAGCTTTTTGCATTACTTTTGCTCTGTATTAAGCAACCACCTGTTTTTTTAAATCAATATAAGGGTTCTATTGGTTCTATTGTATATATCATCTGCAAACTCAATCTGAAGGAACCCATTTACTTAGTTCTACGCTGTCTTCCATTTCAGACTATTCAATTTTGGTGAAATTTACCTTCTAAGAGTAACTTGGCTTAACGGATAGAAGAACAGATAATTCCTTTTGAAAATCCAGCATTCCAAAGTTTAAGCCTTTGAATGCTGAATTTTCAAAGTGGAATGGCCCATCAACTGTTAACAATAGGGTCCTCAGATGGACGGTATAAATTCCTCAAGATTTTGAATGACAGACAGTGCAGACCATTATCAGAGGGCTCCTCTGGGAGCCCTCTGATTTTGGTCTACACTGTTTGCAAATACCATTACACATGCTTCCACGGATTCAAAAAGATAAGGATTGAAGAATCCAAATGTTTGTCTAGACCTTGACAGGTAGTATCAGAAGCTTGGAAGATATGCCATAAAGTGCAGATAACAGATACCTACTCTGACAGATGGGATCACTCGTAGACTGTTTGAATGTTCAACACTAATATTCCATATCTCCTGTCTGATAGCCTTTCTGGACATTGTGAACAGGATATCTGCTAATTGTATGGACTTAGCTCAAAGGTCAGAATCAAGCGTATCAATGTCTGTATAAAAAAACACATTTTAACTCGGACACCATTACCGGTATCTGTTTTGGAAACCATATGGAACAGACACTCACTCATGCAGTCTTATTTAATGGAGCTTATGAAACTCATGCAGCCATTTGAAGGAGTACATTATTTAAGGAAGCCAGAATGATGAGTTTGAAATTGCTGAGCAATAAGAATGTACAGTACAATCCCTCTGAACCAGATATTCAAATTTTAGTACCAGTGCCAGTCTGTAAGACAGGTAGCAGCTTAACCCATTCCCTCATAGGCTATTTTTAGATCCAAGCTCTTTGAATAAATCTACCAAAAAGGAGCATTAATAAGAGAAAAGGAAACTTTTAGAATTTTGTAGTTTGAAACTATTGTGATAAATAGAGCAATTGCTCCTATAGGAGCAAATGCTCTATTTATCACAATAGTTTCAACAGGTGACTTTTGCAAAGGCGTCAAAAGGCGTCAATATGAGGGAATGGGTTAAAGCAGGGTAAAAATCATGCAAAAGTCTCTCAAATCAGCTTTCTGTATCACGTTCATCCTGCATTATGCAGCCACCTGCCTAAACATATCTAAATTCTTTTTACTAAAATTTGAGTTTAGAGGGGTTTTATTAGCTCACCTGAGCAAAGCTCAGGGTGAGCTTTTGGGAGACTTGAATGTCCGTCGTCCGTCGTGCGTCGTGCGTCGTGTGTCGTCAACAATTTGCTTGTGAACACTCTAGTGGTCCCAATTGTAGTCAAATCTTCATGAAACTTGGTCAGAATGAATATCTTGATAAAATCTCGGACGAGTTCGAAAGTGGGTCAAGTTGGGTTAAAAACTAGGTCACTAGGTCAAATAATAGGAAAACCTTGTGAACCCTCTACAGGTCACATTTTTAGCCCAATTTTCATGAAACTTGGTCAGAATGATTGTCTTGATAAAATCTAGGAGGAGTTTGAAAAATGGGTTTTGTAGGGTAAAAAACTAGGTCACTAGGTCAAACAGTAGAAAAACCTTGTGAACACTCTAGTGGTCACAATTTTAGTCCAATCTTCATGAAACTTGGTCAGAATGAATGTCTTGATAAAATCTCGGACGAGTTCGAAAGTGGGTCAAGTGGAGTTAAAAACTAGGTCACTAGGTCAAACAGTAAAAAAACCCTTGTGAACACTCTATTGGTCACAATTTTCGTCCAATCTTCATGAAACTTAGTCATAATGATTGTCTTGATAAAATCTCAATTGAGTGTGAAAGTGGATTATGTGGGGTTAAAAACTAGGTCACTAGGTCAAATAGTACGAAAACCTTGTGAACACTCTAGAGGTCACATTTATAGCCAAATCTTCATGCAAATTGGTCAGAATGATTGTCCTAATAAAATCTTGGACAAGTTTGAAAGTGGGTTATGTGAGGTCAAAAAGTAGGTCACTGGGTCATATCTTAGAGAAATCTAGTTTACACTCCAGTGGCCACATTTTTAGCCCAGTCTTCCTCAAACTTGCTCAGAGTGTTTGTCTTGGTGATATCAAGGTTGAGTGTGATCATGGGTTGGGTCGGAATAAAAAGTAGGTCACTAGGTCAAATCTTAGAAAAATTACTTTAGAGAGCACATTTTTAGCCCAATCTTCAATGGTCAGAATCATTGTCTTGATAAAATCAGAATACTAAATCTTTGAAAATCTTGTTCTGCAGAACCACTGCTAATCTATGGTAATCAGGTGAGCGATTAAGGGGCATCTTGGCCCTCTTGTTGTATATATAGCTAACTGTTTATATTCACAAGCTGTAATAAGCCACAATAAAGTCATAATTGGAAAGTTAGAGGCCAGTTAATCCTGGTTTACTGACTTATGAATTATACTATTAGTTGAATAACACTGTAAAAAACTAATTAAACATTCTTAACGCATTCCTTGTTTAATATTTATAAAAGGAATAATGACATCACAAATATTTATGAACAGGGAAAGGATTGACACCTTTGCAAACAGAGTAGACCTAGATCAGACGGCTTCTGTAAGAGCTGCCTGAGTCAACTTTGTTTACTTATGAAATAATATAGGTCTGGTTCTACAGTGTCAGAAACAAGACCAAAAAACCATTCCTGTGTTCATATTGTAATACACCTTTCTACACCTTTGCAAACAGAGTAGACCCAGATCAGATGGCTCCTATAGGAGCCATCTGATCAGGGTCTGCTCTGTTTGCTTATGATATAATATAGATATGATTCTACAGTTTCTGCCATGGCTAAAAATTCCTGTCTCCATGTGCTATTATAATGAATTTATTTAATTAATATTCATGGCATCATTATTGCTTACATGAATATTCATGGTGTAAAGAGATAAAGACACACATATGAAGTATGTGACAACTATAGATGGATTTTACAGTAATAGCAATGAATATCAGAAATGATAAATAGCTTATATATTTATTTCTAATTGTAATAAGCGCATGAAATAATTTGATAAGTAAGTTACTTATATCCAGGCTGTCATTTATTTACACTTATGGTGAGATGTGAATATCATTTCATGATACATAGATGCTTGTCAGATGAAATGAGAAAACAAGGCATGGGTTGTTAAACACCAACTCAAGTTTCTCAAATTCAGCATGGTTTTTCATATTCAGCACTTATAATATATTTCCTATGTACGTTTCTTCATGGGAATGATAGAGAGATTACAAATTTATGCATTTTGAACTATACATGATGATCGCCTAAAATATGAGTCTAACATAATTATCAAATCACATAAACAGCTGCCATTTTCTGTCATTTTTGCATGTAGCATTAATTTACAGCAATTCACATGCGACTAATATTTACTCATTGCAATAATAAATAAAGCAGATAAATTATACATATTTTACAGCATGTTCATGTAAGAATTAATGGCTCCATAGGAACCTTTCATAAGAGGCCATCAAAAAGAGGTCTAAGTGTGGGTCTGTAAGGCAGGTGGTAGCTTAATGCAGGTCAAAAGTAATACAGAAAGCTCCTATATGAGCTTTCTGCATGACTTTTGTCCTACATTAAGCAACCACCTGCTTTTTAAGACTCTTATTTTCAATAAATGAACAGCAGCTTAAGAGAGGTTCTACTGTACATGTATGAATATTAATTTTCTGATTTTTTTTAACCCTTTCCTCCTTTCTTTCATATAAATGCATTTTCATGGATTTAAAAACAGAATAGACTTTTCTCCTTTCCTTCATATAAATGCATTTTCATGGATTTGAAACCAGAATAGACCCAGGTCAGAGGGTTCCTATAGGGCCCATCTGAACAGGGTTTGCTCTGCTTTTGAAATGGGTACAGATCTGATTCTACAGTTTTTGTCAAAGCAAAAAATTAACTTTAAATGTTTAAATTATAAAACTTCAGCTAGTAAATATCCACTGATATATATAAAAAAAAAAACCAAACCCCAAAACTTTCAGTTATTTCAGACGGCAATTTAAACTTAGTGTATAAAAAGTTGTACAATAATAATTTATTCTTAGAGGTTTACTCTCAAAGAGGGCTAAAAATAGCCTATGAAGGAATGCGTTAACAAACGAAATGAAGTTCCTTGAGAATTTGAAGCAGATAACAATATTTGCAGACAGCAGCTACTGAACTGAATGTAAATGAACAGCTTCTGTCAAATATGTAGCCAGATATAGACCGCCTTGTAATACCACAAGAATCTGCAGGTTCTTTGTGCCTTGAAGAGATGCTTTTTTCTTCTTAACCGTTTGAATGCAGAATTTTCAAAGAAGTATGGCCCATCATTGTTTAACCCACCCCCACTTAGGCTATTTTTAGACCTAACCTCTTTAATTAAATCTACCAAAAAGGAGCATTAACTAGAGAAAAGGAATTTTTCAGAGTTTTGAAACCATTGTGATAAATAGAGCATTTGCTCCTGTGGAGCAAATGCTCTATTTATCACAATGGTTTCATAAAGTGACTTTTACAGAAGTGTCAAAAGGCGTCAATATGCGGGAATGGGTTAAAATGATAAAGTCAATTCAGTTTGAATTGGTATACTTTGTGAGCAGAGTTTGAATGACAAACAGTGCAGACTATGATCAGAGGGCTCATCTAGGATCCCACTGATCTGGGTCTACACTGTAAACATGTGTCCCGTATTCAAAGGATTATATTTATTGGACAGAATATCTTATAAATTTGAGTTTATTTACTCTTTGCATTCTAAGTTGTGTCACTAGCAAGTATGATTGTCCGTAATTCTTATTGTAGTATATGTCAGCCATTTTTTTTTTTAAATAAATATAATGAAAGCATGAAACAGTTTGTTCCTGATAAGACAACCAGTTACTCTGCATGTCAGCTGGATCAAAACTATTGGTGAAGGTTCAAATTCATCCATTCCTGCTGACATTTAACTCATTCATGCACAGTCCTATTTTCAGGGCATAACCAAATGTCATAGACCACAGACACTGATATTTTTTTATATAATGGAGGTAATTCATGGGATGAATAGTATTTTTAGCATATATTATCTCTGGAAACTTTGGCAAACACCTCTCCGCAGTATGAAATGTTTTGTGTGGCCTCCTCATTGCATTAACCGTTTCCCTGTTTAACATTTATTCAAGATACATTGTACATGTATTAACACCTCATTAATATTCATGGACAAAATCAGTAATATGGAACATGGAAATGGGATTTTGTTCACCTTATTGTAAAATCAGATCTATTAAATTTCATAAGCAAACAGAGCAGACCCTGATCAGACGGCTCCTATAGGAGCCGTCTGATCTGGGTCTACTCCATTTGCAAATGCGTGAAAAGGTGCTTATATGAAGGAAAGGGCTAAATTTTGCATTCATGAAAATAGGAGTACAGTAGCACCTGTCTGAACCCTTTATATCATGAATATTCATATAAGAAATGAATTGTTCAAATGAAAATTTTGCTTTGAATGCTGAACAAGCAAACATTTGTTGTCTGCTTCAATTCTGAGATTTTTTTCCCATTTGAAAAAAAAGACAATCAAAGAGTGAATAAGTTGAAACATGATGAGCTATCAAGTTGCTTATCACCTCCATCATATTTAAACTGTTAACTCTTTGCATGCTAAGTAATATTTCATTTGCAACATTATTGTGATCTGCTTTAATTTTTATAATGGCATGATGAACAAGATATTTTTTCCATACAGAAACTGTAGATTCATATCTATATTATTGTATAAATAAACAGAGCAGACCCTGGTCAGCCGCTCCTATAGGTGCTGTCTGATCTGGGTCTTTTTGTCTGCAAAGGTGTTCATAAGTGTATCCATGGAGTAAAGGGTTAAAATATGTGTTTTCTTGTTTGAATCAAGGTCAGGCACTGATCAGAGTAATACTATGAGTATCATATGGATCAAAGATTGAATAATGCAAATCCTTAAATGAGTTTCTAAAAATACTTGCAAATATCAAGTTTTCGTATACATAATATGTTTTTACCAGGTTTATTGCAATTCTAGTGCAGCTGTATCACTTTTATCACAATGGATCATCTGTGTAACATCATAGGATTCAGTTTTACTCGCTCTCTTGAAGCCCATCCATGTACCAATTTCGCAACACCTTTGACTAAGTTTTTCTCCTCTCAGTCCAGCTGAGTATCAGTTGTTTAAACCTTTTATAATGAGAAAAATGTGTACTGGCATTTATAAACAGTGCAGACCCAGATTAGAGGGCACCAAAAGGACCCCCCTGATCAGGGTTTGCAATGTTTTTCACTCAAAGTCCGCTACCAAATTATACATTTTTCGTACTGAATTGACTCTATCATTAATCATAGGGTGAACACCACAGGGTTTAGTTTGCCTCGCTCTCAGTCCAGCTGAGTATCGGTTGTTTAACACCACAGGCCCTGTTTGCCTCATTCTCATTGCAACGGAATATCATTTGCCTCACTTGTCAGTTGGTTCATACCTGCAACCTGTGACTCACAACACGTCCTCAAGCACATACGTGTAAGTGTATTACGTGGTCATTCAGGGATGATAACTCCACATTCATACCATGCAGGGGATGGGCTGAAGAACGACAACCTCCCTTGGATAGGTGTTTGTCCCCAGTCGTGCCTATAGTATCCTGAAATTTTTTAAAATAATGTTATTTCTTCATGAAACACTCCAACAGACACACATTACACATTATTGGAATGAAATCAATGCCTGACATGTTTTGTTTATTAATACAATCTTTTCATCATTTTTTCCTTCAGAGAAAACTATCTTTTCAGTTGATAGCAGTTAAGTCATAGTTTGATGTGTATCTTAAGTTCCAAACCCTTTCATTATCGGAAATGATAGACTAATGTTGTTTGCAAACAGTGTAGATCCAGATGAGAGGGTTCCTAGAGGAGAGGTGTATGGTGATGGCTCCTAGAGGAGCCCTCTCATCAGGGTCTGCACTGTTGGTCATGTTACACTTTTCTATTAAAAAATCCCTGAATACTCACAATAAGCTTGACCTGTTTTAATTTTGGAGTAGTCCATTTGAAAACTTAGCAGTGAAAGGGTTAATAGTTTATTAATCCTAGAAGATAGGAACCATTCACGATAAAATAGGTACAGAACACTTGAGCAAATAAAAAGCATATCCTGAATTTAGCGCAACATTTCTGACACGAGTGCTTTGCTTCCATAAAATCCTTGAATATCAGATAAAGCTCACATAAAACAGTAAAGACTCAATCTGTAAACAGTGTAGATTCAGATCAGAGGGTTTTGGTAATAACAACGCATTCATTATAATGACGTTTTGATATGATTCTACAGTTTTTACCATTTGTCGAAATTTCCTGTATTCATGTGCCATTTTAAAATGTAGTTTAAACAACATTCACAATGTCATTATTTCTTACATGAATATTCATGGAGTAAAGGGTTGAAAAAATATGTTTACTCCTGATTTTAAGTGTTATGTTGAACTGGAATTACCCTAAATATTTGACAAGACAAATGGTGCAGACACAGGTCAGATTGCTCTCGAAGGATTTGTTTGATCAGGGTTTTGCACTATTTGCTAATCAAGCAGTTCCATATAAAATTATCAAAATGCTGCAGATATAACTGTTTACTCCATGACTATTCATGAATGAAAAAATTACATCATGAATATATGAATTAGATTGATTTGATCTGGGTCTACTCTAGTTGCAAAGGCATAGGAAGACGTATTTATGGAGTAGAGGGTTAAGTTAATCTTGTTTTTTTTTAACCCATCCCTCATATTGACGACTTTTGACGCCTCAGTAAAAGTCACTTTGTGAAACCATAGTGATAAATAGAGCATTTGCTCCTGTAGGAGCAAATGCTCTATTGATCACAATGGTTTCAAACTACAAAATTCTAAAATTTTCCTTTTCTCTAGTTAATTCTCCTTTTCGGTAGATTGATTCAAAGAGTTTGTTTCTAAAAATAGCCTCATTTTTTAGCTTGTTTGTTTTTTGAAGAAAAAAATATGAGCTATTGTCATAACTCCGGCGTCCACGTTGTCGTTGTCATCCAGAAACTTTAACGTTGGCTGTTATTTCTTTACTTATCATCAAACATTTTTGAAGCTTCACATACTTGTTCACCATCACAAGGGCTATAACCTGACCAAGGGCCATAACTCTGTATGCCCCTTTATATAAAATAAAACCTTAAAATGACGCGACAGTCAAGCATTGACACCCACATGCAATGCTCTTGTTATAACTGCATTACAAACTAGAGAATAATTTACCATTGCAGAGACTGTAGAATGATAATTTTATCTATATTATTTTATAAGCAAACAGTGCAGACACTGATCGGAGGACTCCAACAGGAGCTGTCTGATCCCGCTGTACTTTGCATACAGTTTAAAAGGTGTTTTTATGCCATAAAGGGTAACCCTGCCCTGTTCAGTATTCATGCAGGAAATAATGGTATCATGAATATTTATCAGTCCATTTTTTGTAATGGTATTTGTACAGAGGAGATTTTGGTATTGGTAGAAACTGTAGAGTTAGGTCTGGTATAATTATGTAAGTAGACAGAGCAGACCCTGATCAGATGACTCCCACACAAGCCTACTGATCTCGGTCTACTCTGTTTGCAAATGTGTCAGAAGGTGTTAATGAGCAGATTGGGTGTCATAAAATTTAGGATAAATATAGTGCAGATATCTACACTTGGGTCATGATAAGCGATAGAAAAGCTATATTGAAGAATGGTTACCTATTAACACTTGTTAGAGGGGGGAAATACGATTTATGAGCTCATTTTATGGCGAATCTCTTCAGTTTATTGCATGAAAAAAGTTGTTTGAACTTGCATATAGCAAGAACTCAGAACTCAAGCATTGTAACATAATTTCAACAGCTCAAGGCTGAATTGTCAGTGAGTAGTACATATAACTTAACTTATATACAGAAACTAACTTATAACAAAAGCATTTCAGGCCTTGGGTATAACAAGTATCATTAACCAAGATTTCAGTTGGTTTGTAGATCACAGGATTGCAATGAGCAGACTGGCAGGCAGCTATTCAACATTTACATCTAATGTAAAGCATTTTTATTAGTAAGATTATGTTAAGTGAACTTGGTATGCTGGTAGCTTTTATAACTATCAGTCTTGGGTGGCTTCTGAGGTCACTGAGAGCAAGGACAAGGTCAGTGTGATTCTGGTTTTCTATTGTGAAGGTACTTTGTGTTATGGCATAAATAAAATTTGTTAGAATAAAAATTGAGATGTGTTGATTTACATAAATATACCCAGTCCATGCATACCCTGACCTTTGGTCTATACTATGGCCCTGGGGCTGTACTCTGACCCTGAGGCTTTACTGTAACCCTATGGCTGTACTCTGACCCTAGGGCTTCACCCTGACTCTATACTATAACCCTGTGACTGTACTCAGATCCCAGGGCTATATCCTGAGTATTGGCCTTTACTATGATTTTGTAACTATAGTATATGACCCTAGGGTTGTACCATGAACCTTGGGCTACTATGATCTTGTAACTATAGTATATGACCCTGGGGCTATACCTGACCCGGTGACTATACCAAATTCCAGGAGCCATGCAGTGACCCTGGTGCTATACTATGACCCTTGGGTGATACTGTGGCCCTTGAGATTTATACAGACCTGGTGGCTGTGCCAAGATTCTGTTGCAATCATAACAGGCAATACAATTGGATTTGATCATTTCTGTGTTATATGCCAAAGCAGGGTGATACTTAGGGATCACTTCTCCACTGACTGTCTGTCTATCTGCTCATCTATCAGTCCATCTATCTGTCCATCTTTCACTTTTGCATTACACTATTATTCATACTTCTAGCAGGTGACATATTTTCTTTCGAACATTCTCATGTAGAACTCATAATCATCATTTTAACCATAGGGTACATTTGAATTTTCAAAACTTATACTGCGAATAAGTTTATCTCATGTGGAGCAAATAAATCAAATGATGACATTGAATCAGTTATTAAACTTTTTGCATGCTAGGTTAATTATTGGAATGTTATATCATCTGCCTAAATTATTAACCCTTACAACACTGAATTTTCAAATGGCCTTTTCTAAAATTAAAACAGGCCAAACTTATGGTGAATGTTTAGGGATTTTTCTAAAGAAAACTGTAACATGGCAAACAGCGCAGACCCTGTCTGGGTCTACACTTATTGCAAAGGACATTAGTGACTCGCATCAGGCAGTATAGAAAATGTAGAAATATGTTTGAGTTTCAAATTCCATTAGGAAACAGAGTAGACCCAGATCAGATGGCTTCCTATAGGATGCGTGAAAACCCGTTTATATAAAGGAAAGGGTTAAATACAGCTATGAGGTATTTGCTCTTATCTGAAATCAGTTCAAAACTATGATAACTGGGTAAAGTTTTATCAAAGTTTTTTATGTATGGTTTAGATTACAAGCACAATAGAACCTGTCTTAAGCGACATCAAAAAAGGTATAATTATGTAAGGCAGGTGGTAGCTTAATGCAGGTTAAAAATAATGCAGAAAGTAATACAGAAAACTCCTATAGGAGCTTTCCTCATTACTTTTGCCCTGTATTAAACAACCACCTGCTTTTTAAGATTCCTTTGACCAATCAATATAAGGTCACTTAAGATAGGTTCTACTGTACAGTACAACCACGCTAATCTGAATATTTGAATAAATATTATTATTGGTCTTACTTTAAGACAGGTAGTAGTTTCATACTCTTGGAGCTTTCTGTGTGATATTCACTCAGAAATTAAGCAGCCATCGACCTAAAATGTTCTCACTTCTTCTTGACTAAAAGTGTGGATTAGCGAGATTGATATTTGTCAGTTAATTAGTTCTCTAGTTTGGTTTTGTTGATTTTGCTTTATTTTTCAGCAGTGCATTAACCCATTCCCTCATATTGACGACTTTTGACGACTCTATAAAAGTCACTTTGTGAAACCATTGTGATAAACAGAGCATTTGCTCCAATAGGAGCAAATGCTCTATTTATCACAATGGTTTCAAACTACAAAATTCTAAAAAATTCCTTTTCTCTAGTTAATGCTCCTGTTTGGTAGATTTATTCAAAGAGGTTGTATCTAAAAATAGCCTATGAGGTAATGGGTTAAGCTGCCACCTGTCTTACAGATTGACTATGATACTAATTTCAATACCCAGTTTAGAGAGATTTTACTGTAATAAAGAATTGAAACAATTGACCCTTTCCTTCATAAAAATGTTTTTTTTTACGCCCTTGCAAACAGAGTAGACCGTGGTCAGATTGTGTCTATAGGAGCTGTCTGATAAGGGTCTGCTCTGTTTGCTTATGAAATTGCAATAGATCTAAATCTACAGTTTCTACCAATACCAAAAAAATCCTGTGTACATATGCCATTATAAAAAATTCAGCTGATACATATTCATAATGTCAGTATTTCTGACATGAATACTCAACAGGGAAAGGGTTATTTTTATATAGACATCATTATTATAAAAAACATTTACAGAGACATGGGTGGACATCTTTACTCACCTGGTATCCGCACAAATTGGTGTCTGGACTTCTCCACCCTTATCTCAGATATTTTACTGCCACCCACAAATTCACAGTGGTCCTCACCAAAGTTTCCAGTATCTCCAATGTCAAGAAATTTATCTTCAAGGGAATCACTGAGGAAAATTTTATATCTCGTTGAATTGCACAAAACTACTCCGACAAATACACCAGTTTGATATCCTGTCTTTTTTACATACTTTTTGCCACCATTGCAATTTGATCTTTGATACGAATGTTCAAAGTCATAACTTACCCATTTATTTTCCTCAAGAGCACTGTTCAGAGTAAATCGCTCAACTTCTTCCAGTGAATCTCTGAAATCTCCCATTGTGTTCTGTATCACTTTAATTTGCTCCAGCAATTCTTTTTGGCTTTCTTTAAGCTGATCATACTTACTATGAGCATTGGCAAAATCAGTTTTTATGGAATCAATATCTGTTGCATGTAGCTCTTCCAGATATGTTAAATTTTTGAATACATATGGCCAATCATCTTTCATACTTTCTACAAAATACACTGCTTTACTAACTTTTAAATCATGTTCAAATTCTTCTTCATTGATGTCTGGATACTCTGGATAACGTGTTTCATTGAATGCAGAATTTAAGGTAGATATATTTTTCTCCATGTAGTGTAAAGTTACTCGCAAATCAGCTTTAAAATTTTGTAAAGCAGTTTTCGTTAAGTGTTGTTGTCTGTCACTGTTTTCTAATTTCTCTTTAAAATAAACCACCTCGTCTCGTAGAGGTTTAGCATATTCAGAAAATTTACTTGACATTTTAGTTTCCATACTTAAAAGCTCCTGTTGGAAAAGTTTTTGAAATTGTGGATCAGCAAAGAAGTTAGAGCGCAGGGAGGAGATACCTGAAGCTAGAGTTTTAATATCATTTTCAAGGCTTTCAATTTTACTACTAGTGTTGCTTTCATGATGAGCACCTTTTGACATCTGAGAAAGTTTAGTGTCATACTTTGTCCGAAAACCTTCAATAATATTCAGTATTTTTGACATTTTACTTTCAATTTCATTTAGATGTCTATTTGTTATAGTTTTTACCTTTTCTGTATGCTTATCTAAGTTTTCTAACAGCTCACTTTTAAAGATCTCAATAAGCCTGTCCATTCTTGGGTCAAATCTTCCATCAGCCTGAAAGAAGTTGGGTGGGACACTACCCTCTGGTACTTCATTGTCCAGAGCACTCTGGTCTGCCTCATACTGAAATTGTCTAGCTAGGCTCTCTAGTTGTAGGTCAAATCTTGTTGAAAATCGGTTTGTTGGTAGATCAGGTACTTTTCTGTGTTTTCTGGGTTTCTTGCTTTGTGGTGGATAAGGTTGCTGCACGTTTTTAGTCTTATATTGGTTATACAGTATCTCAGAGGTGATTTGTTCATGATTACTGTTAGGTATTCCATTTGTGCCAGTGTCTGAGTTTGACAATAACTGTTTAGTGATTTCATCAGTTAGGTCAGACTTCATGTCATTAAGTTCCTTTTTCAGCAAAGGTTTCAGCACCCTAACAAGCCTTTTCCTGGTGATACTAAATGTAGTGCTTGGTTTACTTGCTTCCTCCATTGCTGTCAGTCTGCCTTCTAAGTTAGGAATCTTATCATTTTCAAGTTTCTCAAGCCTTTCGCTTAACTGTTTGATCTCCTGACTGTTGTCATCTTTTGCTAATATTTTTGTAATTCTAACATTGAGTTCACTTATATCACGCTGGACATCAGTTATTTCACTGACAATTGATCCCATCTTCATGTTCATTTTCTCTTTCCCATCACAGGTGCTTTTGATCTTCTCTTGTGGAATAACCAAGCTTACAATACAGTTTTCCACGTCATCTGTCTTGGGAGCTGCATGCAGCTTGGCAAACATTACAGTGGTAACATAACAAAACACAAGCACAATTTTACAATCCATATTTTTGCACAGGAGAAAAAATCACCAGTTTTGAAAACACATGATAAGCTCCACACAGTTGTCAGCAGATGAGATCTACAGAACTAAAGTTTTCACAAGAGTCTGTATTGCTAAGCCATGTTGACTTGTGGCTGATATCCCGAGCTCTGGTGATGTAGAGCACTGATGTCTGCTCCCTTCATCATCTGCTGATACTTCTGTCCCCAGAGATTTCAGCTGCTATAAGTAATTCCCTACAAATAGAAAAAAAAATCAATTCAATCAGGCAAGAACATTCGTTAATATCATCAACATTTTTTCAGTAACCCATTCAAACATAAGTAACTTTTTATATAAAAAAATATCGTCTGCTTAAATTCTCATACCTTTTATTTCTGTTATTTTCTAATAAAAACCAGTTCAAGTGGTTTAGATCCTGATCAGATACACAAGTTACTGAGCATCTCATTTGGTTCCAAACTGTTTTCAAGATTTATCACAGATTTATCCAAACTAATGACAGGATAATGTTTAAGTATAGTGTTATCACATCTCAATTTCACCTGTTATGTGGTATATTTATTGGGACCACTCTTAAGAATGTAAGTTTTTGCTGGAATATTAATTACATTTTACAATGTTTGTGATATCATAACTTGATATAAATGAGGTTAAACATAAAAATGTTAATTATAACGTTATGTTACATGTTTTATATATTGTTAATTAACCCTTTGAATGAGGGAAACGAGTGCACTGTCTGAACTGTTTGTCATTCTTCTCACAAATACTACCCTTCCATACCGTATGGAATCTACCAATAAACAAAGATGAACTGTACCACTCTGAAAATTAACCCATTCCAGTATAGGCTATTTTTAGATCCAACCACTGAATAAATATACCGAAAAGGAGCATTAACTAGAGAAAAGATTTTTTTTAGAATTTTGTAGTTTGAAACCATTGTGATAAATAGAGCATTTGCTCCTATAGGAGCAAATGCTCTATTTATCACAATGGTTTCACAAAGTGACATTTACAGAAGCGTCAAAAGGCGTCAATATGCGGGAATGGGTTAACTCTTGAAAGGTTTAAATATTTGTATCACTTTCCTTATAATTATGATAAGGTGGTGCTCTTGTAGATTAATTAATATAATTCCACTTTGAGAGTATATTCATTTGGTTTTTATCATTCTGTATCAATCAAACCATGCAGTCAACTGTTAACCCGTTACCACATAGATATGCCTCTGCAAACACAGTAGATCCAGTTCAGAATGTTTCCGTGGGAGCCATCAGATCAGTGTGTGCTGTGTTTACTTAAGAAATAAAAGTGATCTGATTCTGTAGTGTCTACCTTGTTCTTGGTGCCAATATAAAAAGTTATCAGCTAATTAATATTCATACATTAATCATTTCTTAATATTCATCAGGTAAAGGGTTAATTTAGATTAGCTCTTAGCTTCTTAACACTTTACTCCATGAAATGTCATGTAAGAAGTAAGGGCATCATTAATATTAATTAATTATCGATTCATTCGGAATCATACTGTTTGCATCAGTAATCCTCCATATGTCCTCCCTATGTATTTCTGACTTCAGATGCTCTTTCCTTCAGGTGCTGTTCTTAATTACAATTATTGCCTTGCCACTTAACCCTATCAATGTTGAATTTTTGAAATGGAATGGACAATTTTTGTTTAATGATAGAGTCCATTCAGTATAAAAGGGTTTCTTTATGAGAGGATTTTGATGGCAAACGGTGCAGACACTGATTAGGGTAGGAGCTGTCTAATTAGGGTCTGCTGTGTTTGCTCATGAAATAAAATAGATCTATTTATACAGCCATACTAAAATCTTCTTTGCTCATGAAGCCATTATAAAATATCAGTTAATTAATCTTCATACAGTCATTATCTCTGATATTAATATTCATGGAGTAAATGGTTAACAAAATATTTGTGACATATGTTAAATAAAAACAAAAGTCTTCCAAAAAAAATGATAAAACTAGTACCTTAAAACCTCTCTATAACGACCACTAAATTACATCAAGTATTTTTGTTAAAGACAGGTGGCTGCTTAAAGCAAGGCGAAAGAAAAACAGAACGCTCCTATAGGAGTGTTATGTTTTACTTTCACCTTGCTTTAAGCATCCACCTGCCCTAAATACCAACTAATTAACACAATTTAGTATCCGTTATAGAGAGGTTTTACTGTATTGTACACTATTGAACATTCAAATTTATAAAGTAAAACCACAGGCTTTTGTACACTATTCAATATTTAGATATGTAAAGTATCCTGTAAGATATTTTCCCTGAGGAAAATGACAAATACCCTATAATTACGCACAATATCACATAATTGTGATAGGCTTGTGGTACGTCAGTTGCTCTACCCAGGTTTTCTTCTGTGCATGAAACAATGCAATTTGTTTCATACATTGAGAAGCTTCTTGGATCTTCCTCTTAACTGAACCTTACTCTCTAAATATTCCTTTGCAAACCGGGAAGAACTTGATCAGACAGCTCCTGTAGGAGCCTTCTGATCAAGGTCTGCTCTGTGATATGATATAATATAGATATGATTCTACAATTTTTGCCATGGCAAAATTTTTCTGTGTCCTGTGCTATTGTAACAATGAATCTGATTTATATTCTTGATATCATTATTCCTCACATGAATATTCATTGAGTAAAGGGTTAAAGCAAAGTATAAACCCCAAATAAACAAAATAAAAACGCATTTTACGGAACGAAAATTGTACACAATTTAAATATAATTACCGTATCTAAATTAATCCAAACTCTTATTACAGCAAAATAATATTTTTATAAAATGAAATATCTCAAGATCACACAGTGTCTTTTTATCATCTGTTTTAGTATTATTTTATTATAAAATATTTCATACATACTTTATCTTTAAACACTGTACTGTTTCCAGCTGACTTGATGTGTATTACAATATCCTATATACCTGTTTTGAAAGTTTTGTGATTAAAACTGTGTTTAAGTATTAGAATCAATATCACATGACAAAAAATGACCTTGAATGCATCTCAACCGGTGTAATGGTCCAGAATGTAATGGCCCAGAATGAAGATTGACTCATTCATGACTGGGAGTATCCATTTATTAAGTGTGTGTCTATTGGGGGGTGGGGCTTAACCCTTTCCTTTATATAAACATGTTTTCACACATTTGCAAACAGGGAACACCCAGATCAGATGGTTCCTATAGGAGCTGTCTGATCAGGGCCTACTCTGTTTGCTAATAAAATTTTGAAAGATCTGTTTCTTTACTTTCCAAAATGGCCACAATGTTCCACCTTCCATATTTCATTATAACTACTTTGTCTATGAATATTCAGTAGGTATTGAAATTTAGAATAAACACAGAACAGGGAAAGGGTTAAGTATTTATATAGTTAACCCTTTTCATCATATAAATGTCTTTTCATTTTTCATGCATTTGCAAACAGAGTAGACCAAGATAAAAAAAAATACACCTATAGGGTCTGTTCTGTTTGCTTTATGATATGATATAGATCTGATTCTATTGTGTTTGCCAAAGCAAAAGCAAAAAAATCAGCTTATAAATATTCATGATGTCATTATTTTTAGCTCGTCTGTTTCGAACAAATCACGAGCTATTGTCATAACTCCGGCGTCCGCGTCGTCGTCGTCCGAAATCTTAACATTGACCATAACTTCTTCAATTTTCATTTACAACCTTCATTTTTGGTATGCATGTTCATCTTGACAATGCAGACAGACGAGCGTTCGCACCCGCTTGCGGTGCTCTTGTTAACATGAATATTGAACAGGGAAAGGATTAACCCTCTGAAAGCAGGAATACAGTAGACTTAGATCAGAAGGCCCTTGGAGGAGCCCAATGATCAGGGTCTACTCTGCTTGTCATTTTAACCATTTACCTCATGGAAATCAATGACATCATGAAATGAAAAAAATTATCAGCTGAATTTTTATAACAGCATAATGAAAGGAATATATGGCCAGGGCAGAATCTGTAGAATCAGATCTGTATAATTTGATAAGCAAACAGAACAGACCCTGATCAGATGGCTCCTAAAGGAGCTGTCTGTTCTGGATCTACTCTGTTTTCAAAAGCCTGAAAAGACATTTCTGTCAGGTAAAAGGTTTTTCTGCCACATAATTATGTTCTATGTTTATTCCAGATTTCAATATCTACTGAATATTCAACAAAATAGTTATAATGAAATGTGGAAAGTGGAATATTGAAGCTATTTTAGAAACTTTCAAGAAGTCTTTCAAATTCCACTAGCAAACAAAGCAGACCCTGATCAAATGGCTCCTATATGTGCCGTCTGATCTGGGTCTACTCTGTTTGCAAATGCATGTAAACATGTTTTCATATGAAGGAAAGGGTTAATCAAAAACATGACAAGAGTGTCAAATGAGTCCAAACTAATTACAGTAGAACCTTTCTATAGCATCCATATAATGATCAAATATCAATTAGAGTAGGTGGTTGCTTAATGAAGGATGAAAATAATGCAGAATGCTCCTGGAGAAGCTTTCAGCCTAACTTTCTTTCTGTAATAAACTACCACCTGTCTTCAAAACCCAGAATTGGACTTATTAATAAGTTTTAATAGTCACTGTAGACATGTTATATTGTATGTTTGATGTGGATCTATACTGTTAAAATTGGTTATCATCAAACTGTGCCCTTGTCCTGCAAGAGTTTCAGTAGAGTATTTTTGGATGCTGAGCTATTTTTGGTGAGATGCTTGACCCTTTCAGTGGTAAATTTCTCATTTGTCTGTCTCACTGTATGGGTTTAAGACTGGGATGCAAAAGGTTATGATTTAATTGATTGTTAACCCATTCCCTCATATTGACGCCTTTTGACCCCTCTGCAAAAGACACTTGATGAAACCATTGTGATAAATAGAGCATTAAATTTTGCTCTTATAGGAGCAAATGCTCTATTTTCCACAGTGGTTTCAAACTACAAAATTCTAAAAAAAATCCTTTTCTCTAATAATTGTTCCTTTTCGGTAGATTTATTCAAAGAGGTTGGGTCTAAAAATAGCCTATGAGGTAATGGGTTAACAGTGTTAACTGTTCTAGAGTTAATGCTCTACTCTCTAAATACACCTTTCTAAGCCTTTGCAAACAGAGTAAAGCCAGATCAGGCAGCTCCTGTAGGATCTGCTCAGTGTTGGCTTATATGTTTCTAAAGTTTCTGCCATGACCAAAAATTCCTGTGTTCATGTGCCATCATACAAGTTAATCTAATTATTATTCATGATGTTCATGATGTCATTATTTCTTACATTAACCCTTCGCTTGCTGTTCATGTCAATATACCTACCTGTAAATAGTGAAGACCCAGATGAGACAGCTCCTGCAGGAGCTGTCTCATCAGGGTCTGCACTATTTACAAGTTGATTGTGCAACCAGTGCACTCCAGAGCAGTGATTGCACAGCGAAATACTTGTACACAGTGAAGATATATGTATTTTTACAACAGGACATGGATAAAGAAGGAGAAATGTATTTTAAAATTCAGCAAGCGAAGGGTTAATATTCATGGAGTAAAGGAGTAGATTTGATAACCTGTCTGGGTCTATACTGTTTATAGCTGCCTCTGAAATAGTGACCTACACAAAAAGGCCAAAGAATGGGTGGGTGTAATACTCTGCTGCCCTTATTTTACTGTAAACCGAGATGATTCCAAACAATTTATTTAATATTTGATAATTCATTTTAATAAGTCAGTAACAGACTTTCTTAGACACGTTTTTCTGCATATAAGAAATTGGAATTTTGTACCTGGCTCATGCTCAGAACACTTTAAAGTTTGAGTTGATTTAAGTGATAGCGGTTTTAATTTACCAAACGCTCCGGATACTTGTATACTTAACATTTCCTAATGTATTGGCTAATTGCTTCTTTGACAACACAGGAAAACAGCTGTTTAAGCATTTTGGCGGGCAAGTTGTCTTGGTTTAATGAGCAACACATTTTAAGGATCAAGATTAATGACTGACAAAGTATAATTTATTTTTAGGTTATAGTTCTAGTATGAGTCTGTGTTTTTGTTTTTAACTTTTTTATACGTACACTACA
Organism: Azorinus chamasolen; assembly: GCA_963576725.1. NCBI lineage: Eukaryota > Metazoa > Mollusca > Bivalvia > Cardiida > Solecurtidae > Azorinus > Azorinus chamasolen. The sequence goes on along the minus strand of OY755246.1, from coordinate 43,838,258 downwards.
ATCAATACAAATTCCAATTAAAATGAAACAATAAAGCTGTACAGCCCCTAGTGTAAAAGATATGCAGAGTAAAATATGTACAGTTCTTAGTGAAAAAGATGTACAGCCCATGTTATAAAATTGTACAGCACATAGTGTAAACTATGTACAGACTATAATGTAACAGATGAACAAACCATGGTGTAAATCTGTACAGCCCTTAGTGTAAAATATGTACAGCCCATAGTGTAAAAGACATAGACTATAATATAATAATATGAACAGACCATATGTAAATCTGTACAGCCCATAGAGTAAAATCTGTACAGTCTATACTTTAAAAGAAGTACAGTCCATAGTGTAAAAGACGTAGACTATAATGTAATATAAACCAACCATAATGTAAATCTGTACAGAACATAGTGCAAAAGTATGTACAGCCCATAGTCTAAAAGATGTACAGTCCATAGTTTAAAGGAGGTACAGCCCATAGTGTAAAAGATATATAGTCCATAGTGTAAATAGGTATGCAGCCCATTATGTTAAAAATGTACAGCCCATGATGTAAAAATACAAAATGGCGTATCTATGGTGTAACGGGTTAACTCTTTGGCTACTATATAATTGTTGTTTAAAGAATATTCTATTTGATTCAAATTGATTAATCAGTGCACTGTTTGATTTTGATGAGATGCCATTTAATGCAACTAGATCCAAATTAATTTTGTTTTTTGAAAATCATCACTTAGCACATATCTTATAATGGTAAATATTAAACCATTTCCCCATTTAATATTTATGTACATGTAAAAAATAATGAAATCATACATATTTATTAGCTCAATTTTATAGTGGCATGTGAGGTTTTGGTATTGATAGAAACTGTGAGTCGGATCTATAATAATTTTATCAGCAAACATAGCAGACCCTGATTAGACAGCTCCAACAGGAGCCATCCAATCTGGGTTTACACTGTTTGCAAAGATGTGAAAAAGCATTAAGTGAAGGAAAGGGTGTAATGACAAAAAAATTATCTGGATATAAATCATAACAAACCTTAGCATGTTTTAAGTTATTCCGCTATTAAGTGTCGATATTATCCTTCAGAGTCTCTCAACTAACTACAGGCAAAGGTAAAACTCAACACATTTACACCAATCCACCTTGCCATTGCAAATTTACAGTAAAACCAGTCAATATTGACCACATAATAAATAAACGTGGGAGTCTATAAGAGCAGGTGGTTGTTTAATGCAGGATGAAAGTAATGCAGAAAGCTCCTTTGGGAGCTTTCTGCATAACTTTCATCTTGCATTATGTTAATACCTGTCTTAAAACCCCAGAATTTGATTTATTTTTGGTGTTCGCTGTATACAGGTTTTACAGTTTTATCATACTGATAAACCCAAAACATAACCATAAAGTATCTCCAAGCTCTTTACTTGCTAAATAATATCTGTGTGCAAATTTTTGTTACTTGCTATAATTATTGTGTATTTTTTCATTCTTTCTTTTTTCAAAACCCATTATCAAAGTGACAAACAGTTTGGATACTGATGTGACACTAGGTCATCTGGATCCAAACTTTTTGTATGGCTAATTACAAATTCACTACTAGCATACAAAGAGCAAATATGCTACAGATTTAACTCTTTCGCTGCGAATGTCACAACTGTAATTTCCTATGCAAACAGTTTGGATCCAGATGAGATGCAGAGTCTTATCAGGATCCAAACTGTTTGTAAGTGCGTCTATTTCTTAAAATAAAAAATGAAGAAAAAATAAGAAATTAAAATTGCAGCAGATGACTAAGTTTGCTGACAACAAAAATCGGCAGCGAAAAGATTTAACTGTGGCAATGTCTGCTTGAAAACTACAGTAGATATCTAAATGCTGACAGTTCTGATAATATTTATCATCACTCGCATTCTTATCTTATACTGATTTACTTGACAACTGAACTGGATAAAAACTGTTTGCAAATACAGTGACTATTTAGCAGCAAGGTGTACTGCTGCTGTTGGTTTTTCATTGTTCTCTTTCATTTGAAATAATTTGAATTTATCTGAAAATTGACAAAAATAAGTCCCAATTTTTTGTTTGTATTTTTCTTTTCATGCAAATTTGCTGTACACAAATTAACCAGGTATTTTTCTTATTTTCGATGGGCCGTAAAACACCATTCATTCATTCATTCCTTCTCCTATATTTGTGTATGTACCAACTTCAAAGTTCAGTTTTTAAAGTTTAAATAGATTAGAGTGTCAAACAGTTTTGACAGACCCGTGATACTGCCTTAGCCCTTTCCTCCGTAGGCTATTTTTAGACCCAACCTCTTTGAATGAATCTACCCAAAAGAAGCATTAACTAGAGAAAAGGATTTTTTTTAGAATTTTGTAGTTTGAAACCATTGTGATAAATAGAGCATTTGCTCCTATATTTATCACAATGGTTTAAACTGGTGATTTTTACAGAGGCATAGAAAGGCGTATTTATGGAGGAAAGGGTTAGTCTGTGTCTCATATAAATGCAAACTGCATGCAATCCTTTGTGTACAAAGAGTTACATTTGACCACAAATGCTATGAATTCTGATTCCATTGATAGAGCTTTGCATTAACAGCGATTTTTTCCCCTATATAACTGGTACCGTAAAACGGACCCTGTCACGATTTGAAACGGACCTTCACAATTTACAAGCAGGGTCCGTCGGACCCATTCACAAAGCTGTTCAATTATTTCACAATCGGCCTTTTACTTTGTACTTACACCAATTTTTTGACCAATATTTACATCGCTATATTCCCCTTTGCAAAGTTATGTATCTCAAAAGGTTTCTTGGGATAAAGTCCGAGGTATTCAAATTTCGTATTGCTTTTCTTTACACGTCTCGGACGCTTTTACAAGAATATGAAAAAAACGTATGCGTCTCGGTCCGCAAATTTATATTCGGACGAAAATTCTTTCAAAAGGTGATTCACAATTTTTGTAACAACACCTATACTGTTTTCACAATTTTGCCAAAACGACACTAATTTTTCACAATTCAAGGGGTACCGGACCCATTCACAATCCCAGGAAAAAAATCGCTGATTAACTCATTAATATGAATGTAAGAAATCATGTAATCATGAATATTTATCAGCTGAATGTTTATAATGTTATATGTACACAGGATTTGTGACTTTGACAGAACCAGATCTATATAATTTTATAAATAAAAAGAGCAAACACTGATGAGACACCTTAACCCTTTCCCTGTTCTATGTTTATTCCAAATTTCAATAACTACTGAATATTCATGGACAAAATAGTTAAAATGAAATATGGAAGGTGGAACATCAATGTTACCATTTTAGAACGTAAAGAAACAGATCTATAAAATTCCATTAGCAAACAGAGCAGACCCTCATCAGATGGCTCCTATAGGAGCCGTCTGATCTGGGTTTACTCTGTCTGCAATTGAGTGAAAAGGCATTTCTATAAAGGAAAGGGTTAAATAGAATCGGTAAAAACCAGAGCAAAAGTTTGATGGAAAGACTGTAAAACATGATTTCACATACCTCTTAATACAAGATGATTTATCCTAAAAGACTGTCCCTCTTCATAAAGCAGGATACCAATAAACCACAACACTGTAGGTATGCACCATACAAGTAGATATACTTAACCCTTAACCTGCTGAATAATTGAAACTGGCTCCTCCCTTTCTGAATATTAATTGAACAAAAACATAAATCCTTTACTTTATGAATATTCATGTGAGAAATAATGACACCCTGAATATGTGTTAGCTGGATTTTTAAAGTAATACGTGTGTGTATATGGACATGGGAATTTTAGGCCATGGCAGGACCTAGAATCAGGACTGTATAATTGCAGATACAAACAGAGCAGACCCTGATCAGGATCAGGATATTATGGAGTAAAGGGTTAAAGTTGCTAGAGGATGACAAACAGTAACAGGGATTACATTGTTTGCAATATAGGCTACTTGTTTCCTGCATTTAAAGGGTTAAACATTTTACTTGCATGTTTTTTCTCAGGATATAAGAAAATAGTAACATGATTCTCCTTGATGATAGAAATTGAATATTTTTTTATGCTTCAGGCTCAAATTATAAGAGTTAAACGTAAATAAGATACATCCATTTATCAGTGTGAGACTGATGATTTTCTTTATATTACTTGATCTGTTGGCAAAGGATGTACAGTAAAAACCTCTCTATAACGGCCACTAAATTGTGTTAATTATTTGGTATTTAGGGCAGGTGGCCGTTTAAAGCAAGGTGAAAGTTAAACAGAACGCTCCTATAGGAGTGTTCTGTTTTACTTTCACCTTGCTTTAAGCAGCAACCTGCCTTTAACACAAAATACTTGATGTAATTTAGTGGCCGTTATAGAGAGGTTTTACTGTAGATTCTTTGTCTAAGTTTGGTGGGATTTTTTTACTCCTAAAAAGCTATAATGATAGGATCTTCTTTAACCCTATCCCTGTTTATTAGAAAGTTCAATAACTTGTGAATATTCATGGATAAAATGGTTGTAATGAAATATGAAAGGTTGAACATGGTAGCTATTTTGGAAGCTAAAGAAACAGAGCAGACCTTAATCAGATGGCTCCTATAGGAGCCGTCTGATTTGGGTTTACTCTGTTTGCAAATGTTTGAAAACACGTTAATATGAAGGAAAGGGTTAACTTTCTTTCTCCTACAATGCACAATCTGACTTACATTAATTTTGTAAACAGCTTGGCATTTCATCAAGATTCAAGGTATTTGCTACTCATTCAATAAGTTCTGCCTATGATAAATGATGTCAGGAATGTTAGCAACTTTGTCATCAAGCAGACACAAGCTAGCTACACTTCACACACATATTTAAATTTGCTACAATCTTTCATCATTCGATTTTAGGCATCAGTGATTTGAAGAAACCTTTAATATATGAATGATAGCCTATGTCTTTTTTTTTCCAAATACATGACATCAAACTGATAAGATGCAGAGTTCTGTGGTGTTTAAAGTATTTGCAAAAAAATGAAAATTCAATCATAGTGTTGAAAGAGTTTTATGTAAATCACATTATACTTGTGACCCACAAACTCATGTCATTACAAAAAAACTGTATAATTATTTGAACCAGACTTATTAGTATAGCCATTAATAGCCTTGACCCTTTATACATAGAGACACCTTCTGTTGCCTTTGCAAACAGAGTAGACTCAGAACAGACTGTTCCTGTATGGGCCATCTAATCAGGGTCTGCTGAGTTTATTTATGAAATAATACAGATCTCTTTCAACAGTTTTTGCCATGGTTGACATTCCTTTCTTCATGATGTCAGTATAAAAATTCAGTTAATTCATTCTTACTTACATACCTTGAGTTATTGCAAACAGAGTAGACCCAGAACAGATGGCTCTTGGAGGAGCTGTCTGATCAGGGTCTGTTCTGTTTGCTTATGGTATAACATAGATCTGATTCTACAGTTTCTGCCTTAGCCAAAAGGTCCATTTTAAAAATTGATCTAATTAATATTCATGATGTCATTATTTCTTACATAAATATGCAACAGGGAAAGGATTAACATCTTTAGTGCTGAATTTTTAACAGTGAGACATTTTCTAATAGTTTTATCTGTAATGTACATTCAGTATGAAAGGAGTTTACTTGCTATATCATTTTGAATGTCAAACGATGCTGGCTGTGATCAGAGGGTTCCTCCTGGAGTCCTCTAATCCGGGTCTCTATTGTTTGGCAATGCTAGGTAATTCATTTCCTGCATTGAGACAGTTTGTAATATTTTCACAGTAAATGATACCAGGTGCATTGGCATGTTTTTTAACCCTTTGAATGTGGGACACACATGCACTGTCATTTCCAAACAGTGTAGACCCAGATCAGAGGGCTCCTAAAGGAGCTCACTGACCAGGGTCTGCACTGTTTGTCAGTCAAAATCCTATAGCAAATTTAAGCCTTTCATACTGAGTGAACTCCATAGTTAAACATTGATTGGCTCATTCCACCCTGAAAAATTTGGCATTGAAAGGGTTAATGTATCAGTAATTATCTTGCATTATCTATGTTATGATCATTTATTCCATAAACATTCATGTAAAAAAGCTGTAATGTTAATTGGTCATAAACGTTAATCCCTTTTGATCCGAAACAGGTTGCATTGCATTGCTTTAGATGTTTTGACCCTTTGGATGTGGGTCATGGGTGCACTGGAATCTTCAAATAGTGTAGACCCAGCTCAGAGGGCTCCTAGAGGAACCCTCTGATCAGTGCCTGCACTGCTTGTCATCTAAAATCCTCTTGCAAATTTGAGCCTTTCATAATGAATGGGCCCTATAGTTAAATGCTGATGGGCTTTTCCATTTTGAATATTCCAAACTCACAGGGTAATGATGTTTCGGCAGAACCCTGTGTTAACCCTTTCCTCCACGAATATTCATGTAATAAATAATGATGTCATGAATATTAATTAGATTAATTGTTATAATAGCACATGGCTACATGAATTTTAGGCCAAGGCAGACACTGTAGAATCATATCTATATTATATCATAAGCAAACAGAGCAGACCCTGATCAGACGACTCCTATAGGAGTCGTCTGATCTGGGTCTACTCTGTTTGCAAATGCGTGAAAACACGTTTATATGAAGGAAAGCGTTAACTGATGTTCACTACAGATTGAATTTCACCTTATTAATGGGTGAACTCATTCCGAAAATCAAAAGCTTCACCATGACAAATTTTGATTTTACTAGAGCAAGGTCTCATCAATAAACTTATAGCATTGCCACTTGCTGTCATTCAGTCATAATTTAGTTTTCTGCCCTTTTTTCAGCAGGGTTTACAGATATAAATTTTCTAATCCAATCATGTATTATTGCTTGCTTATTTTACATGAATACAAGGTTACGCATGCATACATAAACTTAAAGCATTAGCAAAAAGTTATTACAACATTAGATACGGTCCTTTCCTTAAAGGCAGACATGAGAGTTTGCAAAATTACATTCACAAAACACTCAAACATGTTAAAACATTACTAACACCACAAAGCATTTTAATATAGAATTTATGTTTTATAAATTAAAGCGCGACAGAATCAGATGAGATTATCGCCGCTGACTAAAAAGGAATTGAGCTAGTTATGCACAAGATTTAGGAATAACCTGACAAATTATTAATTTATGTCTCGAATTTGTTTCTTCTAGGTGATAATAGATGACCTTGACAACCAGATCACCTACAGTTTCCCATGCCAGCGTTGGCTCGCCACAGACCAAGATGATGGCCAACTGTTCAGGGACTTGGTGGCTGGCAAGGGTGCTGTCGACATAGACACAGGTAACACTACTAAATGTCATTAACCCTTTATCAGTTCAGTATTCATGTAAGAAATAACAACATCATGAATATTCATTAGTTGAATTATTATAATGGTATGTGAACACAGGACTTTGTTACTTGGCATAAACTGTAGAATCATACAGTAAAACTTCTCTATAACGGCCACTAAATTACATCAAGTTTTTTGTGTTAAAGGCAGGTGGCTGCTTAAAGCAAGGTGAAAGTAAAACAGAACACTACTATAGGAGCATTCTGTTTTACTTTCACCTTGCTTTAAGCAAGCACCTGTCCTAAATACCAACTAATTAACACAATTTAGTGGCCGTTATTGAGAGGTTTTACTGCATCTATATTATTCCATTAGCAAACAGAGCAGAGCCTGATCAGACTGCTCTTCTAGGAGCCATCTCAACTGGGTCTACTCTGTTTGCAAAGGCCTAAAAAGGTACCTTTGTGAAGGAAAGGATTTCTGTTCTTCATATAACCAGAGTTACGGAATTTAGATCTTTGCAAGTATAATTATATACATGTATGTTGAAAGCCGATTTCAATTTTGTTTATTCTTTTCAGTATCTTTGTTAAAAATTATTTCCTAGCCCAGCAGTTGGATAATTTGATCAATCTTATTTTATTAGTCTTGTTCTGCAGTGCATCCTAATCAAAAAGCTCTTAAATGTGTTAGAAGTTGTTTATATGAGGGAAAGGGTTAAGCTCTGGTTAACAAAAAATAAAGATGAATTAGTAAAACATTCCCACACAGACTTGAGACGTAAGAAACCTAGGTACCTGATATTAATGTTGTCATTTATATTTCATTTTAAATTAACTAATGTTTCCTTGTAAGTTTAATGTTTCTGTTGAAAAAGACTTTTATAGCTGCAAGACTCTAACCCATTGAAGGTGGTAAACAAGTTCAACAAGTATTTATAAAGAGTGTAGACCCAGATCATAGGGCTCCTGAAGTAGCTCACTGATCAGGATCTACACAGTTTGTCATTCAGGATGGATTCTACCATTTAACAAAGGACTCTTTCAATTAACAATGGAATATTTTACTTTTGAAAAACAGCATTTAAAGGGCTATGAATAATTACATGATGAGAAATTTTCTGACCATCATTCCCATATCAGAATTTCATTGTGCACATTTTCTATTGTAATCTGTCTTGTAAGGTGTTCTTTTTCCAACATGAGATGTTACTTTTTTATGTGACAATTTTCATATGTTAAGTACAACAAGAAAACAATGTACAGTAAAACCCCTTTAAACTGGAATTCTGAAAGAGAAGAATTCAGATACTTTTAAGCAGGTGGCTACTTAATGCAGGATGAAAGTCATGCAGAAAGCTCCTCTACATGACGTTCACCCTGCATTAAGTTGCTACCTGTCTCCAAGGCCGATATTTATACTAAATTGAATGTCAGGTTTAGAGAGGTTTTACTGTACTGGCAACAACTTTAATCTTTTCATGAATTTTGGGCCAAGGCAGACACTGTGGAATCATATCTATATTATATCATAAGCAAACAGAGCAGACCCTGATCAGACGGCTCCTATTGGAGCTGTCTGATCTGGGTCTACTCTGTTTGAAAAAGTGTGAAAATGTGTTTGTATGAGGGAAAGTCTACATACCGGAAAGTTTCGGCTCTTCTTATGCTAATTGCGGTTTGACTGACATTTGCAAACAGTTTGGATCCAAATGAGGAGCTGAGTAACTTGACGTCTCATCAGGATCCAAGCTGTTTGACACTTGATCAATAGTTTGGAAGTCAATGAAAAGTTCAGAAAGTCAACATTTTTTCAATATGAGAAGTGTTAGTATAGAGATACAAGGGTACCGGTATGTTCGTAGGTGTATCAGCATGGTGTTAGAATCTACAGGTACCTGTAGAATCCGATAAGATTGTTATTGTATACCAACTGCTACTCTAAATTAATTTTAAGATATTTCATGATTACTTTTGCACATAAATTTACATGTAAAACAAGATTTCACAAAGATTGCATTAGCAGAAATGTATTTTCAACACACAAAATCAACAGTTTCTATGGAGATTATATGGCTCTATTGCTGGAACAATTTCCGACCCCCAAAATTAACAGTTTCTGTGGAGATTATATGGCCCCTTTTTGCTGGAACAATTTTTTATGTATCAGTGGAAAAATATTAATTTAGGCAAATATACAACATACCTTATGAAATATAAATCTATAGAATTTGATTTTCTTTTGTAAAATAGGTCAGTCATAAATCTTAGGCAAACAGTGCAGACCCAGATCAAACTGGTCCCAAATGAGAACTATTTGCTACTATATCAGTCTTATTTTGAAGATATCATAATGGTGCCAAATTTACATGCATATATTGAACTTTACAAACCCATGTAAGGGGTGGTGGGGGTATATTTGGGGGTGTTTGAATATTTAGGGTAATTTGCATATTAAGTTTGTCCATAAATCATGTTTGTATTGATTTTGTCCATTAACCATATGTTTTTGATACTACTAATTAATCTAAATGCAAGCAATGCTGCATTAAATGGTGAAGTAACAATATAAAATAGCACGAGGGATGTTAGGGGTGTTTCTATAATACATAATTTTCTATGTAGTACATTATGTATTAACTAGTATGTTATGAGTATAAACAATAAGTATTTAACACTTTGAATGCAAGAAATGAGTTGTCATTTGCAAACAGTGTTCACCTAAATCAGAGGACTCATAAAGGAGTCCTCCAATCAGGGTCTGCACTGTAAGCGCTCAAAATCTTCTTGTAAATTTAGCCCTTTTCCTGATTGAAATGCCTATTGATGCCTTTCCAAAGAGAGAAGACCTAGATCACACTGCTTCAGTAGGTACCAGCTGGTTGGGGTCTACTCTGTTTGCTCATGGTATTATTTAGATCTATATCCAAAACCTCCTGTGTTCAAATGCCATTATAAAAAAACAGCTAATGAATATTTCTTACATTAAATTTACATTTTGCTATTAATTATAGTGATTGACCAATCCCCCTTTGACAGTCCAGCATTGAAAGGGTTAAGTTTTTGTGGTTTGTAGAAATGATTGGTCAGGGTATATGTACATGTATACATTACATGTATTTGTTACTATCTCAGTTGAAAAAATTAAAGTTATCAAAATGGTACTAAAGTGAATTAATGAGCTTCACACACCCATGAAACTAGGTATTGTCAGGGGTTCATACTCATCGGCATCTGATGTTGTTTTTTTTAAATTTTAGTATTGTACTTTATACATGTTTGTGATATTGTCCACCTTATTAATTATGCTCTTGTGAACTACATGGGTCAATGACGTTCTGGATATAACTTATTTTTCAACCCGACCGTCAGTGTAGAAACTGATTTTGGCCTACACTGTAGACCCTAGGAGGTTACCTTTTATTTTGGCTCAGCTGATGGTAACCCTTTACTTGATGAATATTCATGCAATACTCCACTCATTTTGAATATCAATTAATTAATGTATGAAGAAATAATTGCAAAGATAGGCAAGAGAGTATCAGATTTGTAGCATACTTATATGCCAATGAAGCAGACTCTTGATAAGACAACTCCTACATGAGCTGTCTGGTCTGGGTCACTCTGTTTATAAAGGCCAAAAAAAGGGCAGGATCATCTTGTAAAGGGTTAACCCATTCCCTCATAGGCTATTTTTAGACCCAACCTCTTTGAATAAATATACCGAAAAGGAGCATTTACTAGAGGAAAGGAAAATCTTAGAATTGTGTAGTATTGAAACCATTGTGATAAAAAGAGCATTAATTTGCTCCTATGGAGCAAATGCTCAATTTATCACAATAGTTTCAAGAAGTGACTATTTCAGAGGCATAGAAAGGTGTATCTATGGAGGAAAGGGTTAAATATTTCAGAGCTCTAGATAAGAGGCAAATGTAAGACATTTGTGATAAATGTTTTTCCATATTCTCTAACAAAACTTTTTTTGTTGGTACTCATTAGAACTGCCTTGAAGAAGTGACTCTAATGAGTACCAGCAAGATAGGGTTTGGCGGAGAAATACGAATTTTGAGTGATGTTAGTGATTACTGTGATTGTTATATGTATTTCAATATTGTTTCTGTGTTTTGTCCTTACAGATGCTAAAGGTATGGTAAAGGTTTAATCTTCAACACTCTACAGAGGACTCTGTGATAACCTTTGCAAACAGTTTGGACCCAGATGAGATGCCGAGTAACTCGGCATCTCATCTGGATCCAAACTGTTTGTCACTCTGACACTATTTTTAGAACATAAATTAAAGAAGTATGTACTTTAAGAATCGAAATGGGCAAAATATTCACAGAGGACACTTAGAGTGCAGAGGATGTAATTTAATCGCAGATAATGTGTTGCTAAGGTGCAGGTTTGCAATCACATGAATTACAGCTGGAATGTCACATTTATCTGCAGTCAGCAGTCCTATCCTAACTAACACTGTTACAAGTTTCACTCAAATCCTTCCCTTTCTTTTTTGCTGAAGAGATATGGTCCAGTTTGTTGGAGTTGCCTCTCACAACATTTAATATTGCCATTATTGATAACGCTTGTCTCCTTTGCCAGAATCTATTTATCATCATTTGGCCATAGATTCAAGGTAGGAAGAAATGGCAAAACTTAAGAATCATTTTTATATCTTTAGATTTTATTCATTAACTTTTGCCGCCAAATAAATTTTGATTACTTAGATAATTGTCTGCTTCAAACGTTTCTTTAACCCTTTCCCTGTTCTTTCCAAACTTCAATACCAACTGAATGTTCATGGACAAAATAGTAATGTTATAATGAAATATGGAATGTTGGGCATTGTAGCCATTTTAGAAGTTAAAGACACAGATCTTTCAAATTCTATTAGCAAACAGAGATGGCTCCTCTGGGTCTACTCTGTTTGCAAATGCATGAAAACATGTTTATATGAGGGAAAGGGTTAACCCTTTCCTTAATATAAATGCATTTTCTTACCTTTGCAAACAGAGTAGACCCAGATCCTTTAGGAGCCATCTGATCAGTGTCTGCTCTGTTAGCTAATGGAATATGATAGATCTGCTTCTTTAGTTTCTTAAATGGCTAAATGTTTTCATTTTAAGCATTTTGTCCATGAATATTTAGTAGGTATTGAAAATTGGGACTAAATCTAGAACAGGGAAAGGGTTATTTTATTAAAATTTTTTTACAAAATCGTGATCAGAGTGCCAAATGGTATAAATCCTGATGAGATTCTGAGATAATCTGTGTCTGATCTGTATCCAAACTCTCTGTGAAGGATATCTCAAAAGAATGAAAACATACTCCATGGGAGACAAGAAGTAAAAATATTCCCACAATCTGTGCATGTTGGAGTGTCCAATATCAGCTGTCATTTCGTCTACCCCAATGTCACATGATAAGTCACATGATCTGTTACATGATCAATCCAATAACTACCTACTAATACTGCATGTCGTTCATAACACACACATTTTGCTACTGTCAGACATTTGAGTTTGCATCATGTTCCTTTCTGAAAGCACATTTAGGAAAGTTTATTCATGAGTATTGCTAAAAAGCTAATACAGTAAAAACTCGATACTACGAACACTCAAATACGTACCATTATTGATCTTTAACACAAGTAGCAGCTTAATTCAGGGTGAAAGCCATGCAGAAAGCTCCTCTATAAGCTTTCTGCATGACTTTCACCCTGCATTAAGCAGTCACCTGCCTACAAATACGTAAATTCTATGTACATTACTAAAATTTCGTAGTATCGAGATTTTACTGTACATGTACTTGTAAAATTGGTCTGTTTCGATCACCTGAGTATGAAGTGCTCATGGTGAGCTTTTAGTGTTGTTGAATGTCCGATGTTCTTGTTCATCTGTTTATCCATATTAAGAGCATCAAGAGCAATAATATAAAGAAAAAATTAATATGTGTGTGTTGAAGATATTGAAGTTTTATGTAGGATCAATTAGCACTATTTTCACAGTCTAGCATCATGATTTCTTTATTGATCTTGATCATATTGAAAAAGGTTGGCCATGTTTGAATGAGGGCCAATTTCAATGTTTCAGTCTGCATAATTATGTATGCCGCAAAATTTTCAATAAATGCCCTGTTTAACACTTTACTCCATAATCCTGTCTTCTTGTGCCTTTACAAATGGAGTAGACCCAGATCAGACAGCTCTTATAGGAGCCCTCTGATCAGGGTCTCCTCTGTTATCCCATGAAATATAGATCTGATTATACAATGTCATTAACAAAAACTCCTGTGTTCATCTGCCATTATAAAAATCAGAATTGATATTCATGATGTCATTACTTCTTACGTGAATATTCATGGAGTGAAGGGTTAAAATGGTCTGATGTTGCCAGGTGAGGGATACACAGCAGGCATGACCCATTAGTTAATCTCAATGGAAATATGAATGTAAAATGATGTACACTTCAATGAAGTTTTACTGTCATTTCAAGACATATCTACAACATAATTATATATTGAAACTCTATCAGCTATTGGCAGATTTGAATGACTTATATTATTTTTATGTTCTACCTGAATTATTATGTCATAGCATAAAAAATTATCTAGTCATGAGATAGCATTGCATGATTATCTGTTTGTATATAGTCTAGAAATAAACATGATGTTGTGGTAGAATGAATTTCAGTTATTAGCAACAAGCAGTTTCAAATTATATATTAAATTATTTTGTAAAGAATTTACAGTGTGCTTTTAAAATTATATTAGATGAACGAATCAGGGATTTTTTTTGTATTTTGATCTTAGATCTCAACCATATGTAAGCTTCATAAAATGTTCCTTTGAATAAAGTTCCTTACATTGGCAACAGTGAAGACTCAGATCAGATCCTACTTGAGTCTCATGTTTTCATCTACACTGTTTGCTTTTCATATCATCGTCAGTAAACTATACCCTCATTACTTGATGTATTTAGACATTCAGTCTCTCATGTCCACCACTACATGTATGTAAGCTGAATTATTAGTCCCCCACCGGTTACCGGTTGGGGGACTATAGGTTTGCTCGATTCCGTCCGTCCGTCCGTCCGTCCGTCTGTCCGTCCGTCCGCACTCACCAAAGGGTAGTTGTGTGACTTTTTCTAACTAGTCGCACAAGTAAAATCATTAACCTGGCCATCTCTTGTGACATTAACCTGGCCATTTCTTGTGACATTAACCTGGCCAGTTGTGGGACATAGGGTTAGGGTAAGGGTTAGCTTCCAGATCATTCTATTCCAAAGTTAGAGCCAAAAATAGTTTTACTTGTGGGACTAGTCACACAAGAAAAGATCAAAGGAAAAAGTCACACAACTACCCATTTGTTAGTATGTCCGTCCGTCCGTCCGTCCGTCTGTCACGCTTTGTGTCCGGGCCATATCTCCTACAAAGTTATGCCAAATTCATTATAACTTCACACATTGAAGAAGCATGATGAGGGCTAGTGTCATGCACAAGGGCCATAACTCTAGCATCAATATTTTTGGAGTTATTCCCCTTTTACATATTTTTTTGTCCGGACAATAACTCTTTATCTACTGGTTCAATTGATTTGAAACTTCACATATGGAACAATCATGATGAGGGGTAGTGTCATACACAAGGGCCATAACTCTAGCATCACTATATTTGGAGTTATTCCCCTTTTTCATATTTTCTTGTCAGTCCGTCTGTCACGCTTCGTGTCCGGGCCATATCTCCTACAAAGTTAGGCCAAATTCATTATAACTTCAAACATTGAAGGAGCATGATGAGGGCTAGTGTCATGCACAAGGGCCATAACTCTAGCATCAATATTTTTGGAGTTATTCCCCTTTTACATATTTTTTTGTCTGGACAATAACTCTTTATCTACTGGTTCAATTGATTTGAAACTTCACATATGGAACAATCATGATGAGGGTTAGTGTCATACACAAGGGTCATAACTCTAGCATCGATATTTTTGGAGTTATTCCCCTTTTTCATATTTTCTTGTCAGTCTGTCACGCTTCGTGTTCGGGCAATATCTCCTACAAAGTTTGGCCAAATTCATTATAACTTCACACATTGAAGAAGCATGATCAGGAGTAGTGTCATGCACAAGGGCCATAACTCTAGCATCAATATTTTTGGAGTTATTCCCCTTTTTCATATTTTTTGTCCGGACAATAACTCTTTATCTACTGGTTCAATTGATTTGAAACTTCACATATGGAACAAGCATGATGAGGGGTAATGTCATGCACAAGGGCCATAATTCTAGCATCTATATTTTTGGAGTTATTCCCATTTTCATATTTTCTTGTCCAGTTAATAACTCTTTATGTACTGGTTCAATTGATTTGAAACTTCTCATATGGAACAAGCATGATGAGGTGTAGTGTCATGCACAAGGGCAATAACTCTAGCATCAATATTTTTGGAGTTACTCCCCTTTTTCATATTTTCTTGTCAGGACAATAACTTTTTATTTACTGATTTAATGTATGAAAGTAGGTACTAATACCATTCAGGTGGTCATGTATATACCATGGTCAACCACACCATGGGTGGGTGGGGTGGGGAGAGCGGAGGGTTTTTTTTCAGTCCGGTGGGGGACTCATGTCTTGCATAGCAATACAACATGCCCTTGTTTAAATTGCATCCATTTTGATAATTTTAACTCTTTCCTTCATGTAAATGCATTTGCAAACAGAGAAGACCCAGACCAGACAGCTCCTAGAGGAACTGTCTGATCAGGATCTGCTCTATTTGCTAATGGAATTTGATAGATCATTTTCTTTAGTTTCTAAAATGGCTACAATGTAACATCTTCCATATTTCATTATAACTATTTTGCCCATGAATATTCAGTAGGTACTGAAATTTGGACTAAATATAGAACAGGGAAAGGGTTAGTTTAGACTGACATGGTAGCAAATAGTGAAGACCCTGATCAAACAACTCTTTCAGGAGCTGTTTGATCTAGGTCTGCATGCACTGTCTGTCTAGTTGTTTCTGTTCTAATACTTAGCGTAATAGGGTACTTTCAGAATAAAGAGCTGACTAGTAACGGCAGATCAGGTGCTGAGCATTATCTAATGACAAAAATCCAAGCCACCCAGTCAATAGTATCCCATAAAATGAAACAAATCAGAAAACTGTATTAATAATCAGTGTTTAGGGTAACACACCTCAGGTTACTCACCTGACAAATAGTTAAAACAATGTAAAACAAATATGTACACCTGCAAATTGGAGATTATTATAATCAGATTTCCAGCAACAGGTGGAACCAGCTGTGCTGCATTAGGACTTACTCTTATCATCATTGCGCTCATACTGGAGGCTCACACCTGTTACCCTGCAGCTTGTCTTGTACTGTTTTGATTTGCTGCAAATGGTGCAGGTTATTAAGCCTAAACAGTCAGCATTTTTAACCCTTTACCTGATGAATATCAGGGCAACAGATATAGAAGGTGCATACTCAAATACTAAACTCGTCATTTCTCCACCAAACCTTATGTTGTGACCACTCTTTAGAATCGTCTCTTTGAGACGATTCTAATGAATGGTCACAGCATAGGGTTTGGTGGAGAAATAAAGGAGTTAGTTTACACATGTAACCTCAACCTGAATATTCATGTAAGAACTAATGGCATTATCAGTATTATTAGCTGAAGTTTTAAAATGGTAAATGATCACATGAGTTTTTGACCATGGCAGATATTGTACAATCCAATCTATATAATGTCATAAACAAACAGGACAGACCCTGATCATCAGATGGCTCCAATAGGAGCTGTCCAATCTTGGTCTACTCTGTTTGCACAAGCGTTGAAAGGTGTGCATGTATATATCAGATAAAGGGTTAATTGGTGGCAAGCTAGATTTTAGGCAAGTGATGCATTTACATTTTTGAATTTGTCATGTTTTGCCCAATGCCTTAACCCTTTACTCCATGAATATTCATGCCTGAAGTAATGGCACCATTAATATTTATTGAAGATTGATTGTTATAATAGCACATGAACACAGGCAGTTTTGACCATGGCAGAAATTGTAGAATCATATCTATATTATATCATACGCAAATAGAGCAGACACAGATCAGACGGCTCCTACTGGAGTCTTCTGGTCTGGGTCTACCCTATTTGCAAAGTAGAAACTGTAGAATCAGATCTATATTATACCATAAGCAAACAGAGCAAATCCTATAGGAGCCATCTGATGTGGGTCTACTCTGTTTGCAAAGGCATACAAAGGCGTATTTATGGAGGAAAGGGTTAATCAAATCAATGGTTTTGTGCCTTCCAAAAAGAGGAACAATTCATCAGATGTTTGTTGTACATAGATAGTGCCAGGATGTGATGGTACCAAGTATCATCTATCTTATAGTGTAAATAGAAATAGAATACTTCCTGTAGGTACTTAGTTATCATTTTGTTGTTGTTTTGTATATTTCAGTAAAACCTCTCTTAATTGACCACTCAGAAGAGGTTTTTATTGTAGGTACATAAGTGACAGCTTACTGTTGAACAAAAGTAATGCAGAAAAGTCTAAAAGGAACTTTCTGCATTACTTTTACACTGTATTAAAAATTTACCCCATGGGTATTCATGGAAGAAATAATGGTATCATGAATATTCAATATATGTATTTTTATAATTGCATATAGACATCATGGCAGAAACTGTGGAATTATATCTATATTATTTCATTAGCAAATAGAGCAGATGGCTTAGCTTAGTAACTACAGAAGCTGTCTGATCTGGGTCTACTCTCTTTGCAAAGACATGAAAATGTATACATTGTATATATATTGACTAAAGGATTAGCTCTTGCTTTCATACAAACTCTTTTCACACCTTTTCAAATAGAGTAGACCAAGATCAGATGACTCCTGTAGGAGCTGTGTGGTCAGGATTTGCTCTGTTTGCTTGTGAAATTATAATAGATATGACTCCACAGTTCTACCAAACATTCCAATGTACATGTGCCATTTTAAAAATCATTCTAATTAGTATTCATGATGTCATTATTTTTTACATGGCTATTCAATGGGGAAAGGGTTAAGCAACCACTTGTTAAGATTCACATTGTTTTCAATCTGTGGTTGCTTCAGGCTGGTTTTACTGTAGCTACAAGTTGCATCATTCATACCCCAATGTTACCTTTTCATAAGATTCCAGTGTTCCTGGTGTTCTTGGTTATCCCTGCCCCCTTAACCCTTTACCTTATCTGTATTCTTTGTAAGAAATAATGAAACCATGAATATAGTTACTGTAGTTTAACCCTTTACTCCACAAGTATGCTTTTTAACAACTTTGCAAACAGTGTAGACAGATCAGGTAGTTCCTGTCAACTGGAGCTATCTGTTCAGGGTCTGCTCTGTTTTCTTATGGAACAATATAGATCTGAGTCTGCAGTTTTTCTGCATTGTCCAAAATTACGGCTATATTAGATGGAGTAAAGGGTTAAACTCCTGTATCCTCTAAACATGTAGCATCCTGAGTAAATTGGTGTCATCTGCAAGTACTGTCATCTAGCTCTAAGTACTGTCATCTGCAAGTTCTGTCATAGGCAAGTACTTGTACTGTCATCTTGAAATACTGCCATCTGCAAGTACATCTACTGTCATCTGCAAGTATTTGTACTGTCATCTGGAAATACTGTCATCTGCAAGTACATCTACTGTCATAGGCAAGTACTTGTACTGTCATCTTGAAATACTGCCATCTGTAAGTACTTGTACTGTCATCTTGAAATACTGCCATCTGCAAGTACTTGTACTGTCATCTGCAAGTATTTGTACTGTCATCTGCAAGTATTTGTACTGTCATCTGGAAATACTGTCATCTGCAAGTACTTGTACTGTCATCTGCAAGTATTTGTACTGTCATCTTGAAATACTGCCATCTGCAAGTACTTGTACTGTCATCTGCAAGTATTTGTACTGTCATCTGGAAATACTGTCATCTGCAAGTACTTTTTCTGTCATATGCAAATACTGTCATCTGAAAGTACTTGTACCATCATCTGCAAGTTTTTCATCTGCAATAACTGTCATATGCTTCAATCCTCAAAACATGTTTTACATTCACCAGAATTTCAAACATTTTTTATCAGGATGAGACATTGAATTATTTATTCCATAAATATTCATGTAAAATGATGACATAATAAATATTTATGAGCTGAATTTATATAATGACACTTTGAATAAGGGATGTTTTTAACCTTTAGCCTCCTATGGATGGATGAGTGAATACCTAGGCAATCAGTTTGGATCCAGATGAGATGTCGAGTAACTCGGCTTCTCATCAGGATCCAAACTGTTTGACACCCTGATTGCATTTTGGAAGACATTAAACAAATAAATTATAGCTTGAATTTTGAAAATGCAGTACATGTAGATGAACAATTCGGTGAAGTTAATTGTTCAGCAGGCTAAAGGTTAATGACTGAAACTTTAGTATCCGATCCATAAGCAAATGGAGCAGACCCTGATCAGACGACTCCTGGAGGCACTGTCTGATCTTGATTGCCTCTGCTTGCAAAAGCAATGAATGGAATAAAATTAATGTTATGTCTCTTCTGTATACAATAATTGCAAAGGTGAATTTACTGACTGTTGAACAGTTTCCACTTCCCTTAGGCAGAGGTGGGCATTTTGGAACTGTCTATTTTTTCAATATTGCACAATCACGTGTGAATGGAAACTGCTTCGATTACATCTATGGTGCAAAACAAAACCATGAAATCGTGACTGATTAAAACCTGCCATCTGCAGATGTTAAATGTATCAGCTGTTTATATAATTATACTTTTGTATGTACATCATTATAATCTCCTTTTAATATAAGATTTAGAAATATCATTATTTAGTTATATCATGAAGATAAAATGATTATTCTCAAGGACATTTATTAACTATATCGATATAGATGTGGAACTGGTTCATTTGGGAGAAGCTGGTTAAAGATGGAATTTCAGTTTAAACATTTAAATATCTCTCTCTCTATCTGATTAACCTTTTTAATGTGGGAAACAAGTTTGCTGTCATTTGCAAACAGTGTAGACCAAGATAAAAGGGTTCCTAGAGAATCACTGATCAGGATTTGCACTGTTTGTCATTCAAAATCTTTTCATAATTTTAACCATTTTCATAATGACTGAATTGTTTAGTTAACCCATTCCCTCATATTTGTGCATCTGTAAAAGTCACTTTTCAAAACCATTGTGATAAATAGAGCATTTTCTCCATAGGATGAAATGCTCTATTTATCACAATGGTTTCAAAACTACACAATTCTAATAAAACCCTTTTCTCTAGTAAATGCTCCTTTTTCGGTATATTTATTCGAAGAGGTTGGATAAAAAATAGCCTATGAGGTAATAGGCTAAACAGTGGCAGGCCATTCCACTTTCAATATCCAGCATTCAAAGGGTTAGATACCTCAGTTTTCTTTAGGTCTGTCTGTGCAGATACTATTGTCATACTTGCAAGTACAAGCTATGTAGTTTGATGTCTCATAAGCATAAAAACAGTCCAATACAAAAGTTCTGTTTTATGATAGAACAGTACAAATTGTTTTGTACTGTTCTATATAATACGCAGACAGCAAATTTTGAACAATTTGGTCTGCATGATAAAGACTTTGCTACTCTTTGAGCTAAACCAGATGTTTTATGGGTAACCCTTTACTCCATAAATACTCTTCTCTACACCTTTGCAAACAGAGTAGACCCAGATCAGATGGGTCCTCATAGGCGTAGGAGCGTTTTCAATATTGGGGGGGGGGGGGGGGGGGGGGCAAAGTAAGGAGGGATGTAATGGCGGGGGTTGTCACAGTGAAAAGAAGCGATATTTCTGCTCTTGTAGCTTAAGACTTCCAGTAGTTGATATAAAATACTTTATTTTATAAACTGTGACACTGTCAGGGGGACGGAAGAAAAAAACCAGATTAAGCATCTGATGGGATTTGATCCCCTGGCGCGCAGGTAAATCTCTGGCTTTCGGTTTTCTTATGTAACGGACAGCTCATTCAGACCACTCGCCAACAGAAACTGAACTGTGGAACTACCTAGTTTTATCATATTAAACTTGTCTAACGATCAAATTTCGCTTTTCCCCGAAGATGCACATTTTCAGAACAAAAAAGATTAAAACACATTCAAACGAATAAGTTGACTTCATCTTGTAACATTCACATTCATTCAATAATATGAATATTGTTCCTGTCTTAATCTTGAGTCACCTGTCACACAAAAACAATGCCTATATTGTTACCATTTTCCTCAAATTAATGAATTCCCGGTCAGATTCATGCAGTTACCTTGAAGGAGAGGATTCTTGTATTTCCTCTGTTCGTTGGTTTTAAACACATGTAGAAAAAGACAAAAATAGCGCCAGTCATAACTACTCGTTGTATTCCATCAGGGTTCAGAGTCAAGCCGGGGAAACTTATCCGATTGCACTCGGAACACTTCAGATATTCCGAACCCTGGCGGAATAAGATGAGTAGTTACGAATGATCCGATTGTTTACCATTGAATGGGATTTAGTTATAGATATGCAGAACCAAAAAGCCGTAATTAATTGCACATATGAAAACAAATCATTTAATAACAATAGGAAGTGCAAATTTTATATCCCTTTCGCTTTTCTTTTTTGTGTCTTTCATTTTTTATGTTCAGACTTGAGCATTATTGGGGGGTGCCAAAGTATACTCTCCCCCCCCCCCCCCCCCCCGTCTCAACATTAATTGGGGGTATGCCCCCGGCTCCTATGCCTATGGCCCTGTAGAAGCCATCTGATCAGGGTCTACTGTGTTTGCTAATGAAATAATATAGATCTGATTCTTCAGTTTCTGCCATGGCCAAAAATTCCTGTGACCATGTGCTATTATATCAGTTAATCTAATTAATATTCATGACATCATTATTTCCTACATGATTATTCATGGAGTAAAGGGCTAAGGGGTAGTCATGAGAACAAATGATATTGACTGAGGAAATTTCCGAACTTACACCTGTATCAGGGTTTCTGTGGGTGTGCAGTCATTTTCTGCTTTTTGTTTCATTCTCAGATCATAATCCTTTATAATATCCAGAAATCGGAATTTCTTTTTCAGACCGCTTAAAGCTTTTGATCATACTGGGTTTTTTTATTACAGTCTGCATTGCTTGTGTGTGGTACCAAGTGTCTTTCAGAGATTAGAATTGGCTGTTTATCATTCTCATGCTTGGCATTCTTTGCAATATGGATTCCTTATGGCTTTTTTTTTTCTAACATTAACCACAGATTGTAATCTAAATGTAGCTATTTTGACACTGTTTTTATGCCATTTAATGAATTTAATTATAATGATTCATGGTATTTCAGGTATTCCATATGTGATTAGTGTGACTACAGGGGACAAATCCAATGCTGGAACAGATGCTAAAGTGTTTGTTGTCCTCCATAATGGGAAGAAGAAGCTGGACAGTGGTAAAGTGTGGATGTCTGAGGGGAAGTTCAAGCGTGGTATGACGCAGATATTCAATATCAACCTGCAGGCCATGCTAAGCCCACTTACTAGTCTAGAGATAGGCCATGACAACAGTGGTGTTGCCGCAGGCTGGTATTGTGAACAGGTTCTGGTCTACTGTCCTAATACAGGTATACATATACATGTAATGATGTACACAGAGCTCCAGATAAGATGCGTAAATTAGAACATTTTTAAGAATAACTTCTTTATTTCTCCACCAAACCCTATGTTGTGACCACTCTTTAGAATCGTCTCTTTGAGACGATTCTAAAGAATGATCATAACATAGGGTTTGGTGGAGAAATAATGATTGAGTACTTTTATCTGTAGCTCTGTATAGTTATACCCTTGTGTATAGCTATACCCTTTACTTCATAGAGACACCTTTCAACATCTTTGCAAACAGAGTAGACCCAAATCAGACGGTTCCTGTAGGAGCTGCATGATCAGGGTCTGCTTTGTTTAATGATTGAATGATATGAATCTGATTCAACATTTGTTTTGCCATGGTCAGGCATCCATTTCCATTCAGCTAATTAATAAAGTCATCATTTCTTTCATGCTTTTTCATGAAGTAAAGGGTTAACCCTAGTCACACTCTAAGGGCAGTTTTTTTTAACACCTTTCAAACAGATTAAATTGAAGTAACTCAGAAATGAACAAATTCTAAATAGAAAAGGACAACAACCATTCGCTGAGAATTGAAATTGAGGATTTAGCTACTAAACCCTTGTTCAGTACACAGATCGTCATTGATTTATTTTTCCACATTTTTTTCCGACTAAAGCTACATAGTCCTTACCATTTTTACTCTTTGCACAATAACAATGAATTGTTGAATACCAATGCAAACAGTTTGGATCCAGATTACACTATGAGTAATGCAGTCCTCAGGATCCAAACTGTCTGACATTAATATCTTGAGGGTTTTTTTCGAAAAAATTATGCTGGAAATTGTCTTTTTAGCAGTCAACAAATTTTTGCGGTTTGACAATTATTTACCCATTACTCCAGGAATAATCATGGAAGAATAATGATATCATGAATATTAATTAAATTTATTGTTATAATAGCACACAGACACAGGAATTTTTGGCCATGGCAGAAACTTTAGAATTTTATCTATATTATATAATAAGCAAACGCAGCAGACCCTGATCAGACGGCTCCTATAGGAGCTGTCAGATCTGGGTCTACTCTGTCTTGAAAGGCGTATTTATAGAGGAAACTGTTCAGTGTGTAAGGAGTTAAAGATGTAGATGGATGTATCAGCTTATGTTAACATTTATTATAAAGTTCAGGAGTTTAGATGACTAAAGATCATATCACTAAACTTATTGTAAATTTTAGCATAAGATGATCCCAATTTCCAGTATGTAACATTACAATAAATTCTGTAGTATTTAGTTAATATGTCTGTTAATATGTCAATACATTAACCCATTCCCACCTAGGCTATTTTTAGACCTAACCTCTTTGATTAAATCTACCAAAAAGGAGCATTAATTAGAGAAAAGGATATTTTCAGAATTGTGTAGTTTTGAAACCATTGTGATAAATAGAGCATTTGCTCCTGTGGAGCAAATGCTCTATTTATCACAATGGTTTCATAAAGTGACTTTTACAGAAGCGTCAAAAGGCGTCAATATGCGGGAATGGGTTGATATGTCAATAATTTCTGTACTATGAAGTATTGTACGACAAAACTAACCTGAGACAACTGAATATTCTGTGACTTTTGTTCGAAAATCACCGGTTTACGGAGAATATTGAATGGTTTGTAAATTGGCAATTTTACCACCAGCATTACTGTAGTGTGCATGGGAATCAGGTATTGCACGAGATTTTGGATAGGATTAACATTTACATGTACAGCAGCAAAAATGCACTTACCAGCGTAGACTTTATGTTAACGTACAAATTACATGACGAAGATTAATCAGTCTCAAGTTAATTTTGTCGTACAATTGTTTACACATTCAAATATGCAATTTTTTTGCTGACTGTCATAAATTCTGACCTACTTTAATTTTGGTTGTATGATCTTCAGTAGGACTGGCCCTTGTTAGACATTTAGTTTTCATATGTAGTATTATTCCAGTGAGAGAAATTCAATGGCCATCATTGCTAATCCAATGTTTTGATACATCTTCACTAATGAGAGATATTTCATTTCATCTCAGGTATTGAACAGATGTTTCCATGCAAGAAATGGTTTTCCACCAGTGATGGAGATGGCTTGATTCAGCGGACTCTATATGAGAACACTGGCATGCGAAAAAAGAAAGACAAAAGTGAGTCCTTTTTTCTTAACTCTTTACTCCATAAATACGAGTATGTCTTTGTGCATCTTTGCAAACAGATTAGACCCAGTTCAGATGGCTGATCTGTTGGCTTATGCTCTGCAGCAGGCAAATGAAGGCATTCAAGATTACAACTGGCGAGAAAATATGTTTGAAATCCTTAACCATATATAATAGCAAGTCAGTTAGTCCATCTACATGTAACTTTTGTGTCATTTGCTTTATCATGCTGACACTTAAGGAACCCTTCTTTTGTTCTGTCTGTCCATCAATCTGTTGGTCTGTCAATATAATTTCATAAGCAAACAGAGCAGACCCTGATCAGATGATTGCTACAGGAGTCATCTGATCTGGGTCTATTCTGTTTACAAATGAGTAAAAAAGCATTTGTATGAAGTAAAGGGTTAATCATAATAAAACAAATCATTGTGTATTGCTGATTAGTAGAGCATGTAAATTTATATGACCTGTAACAATTTAGCAAAAACTTTACACCATACAAGATGATTTACAGTTTCTGATATTAAAATTTTAATTGTCATATTTTTTAACTGTCATATTATATCAAACTCAAATGATACACAGTAAAACTGCTCAAAACCGATTGTTCAATTTTGTAGGAATATTGGTCTTGTAGACAGGTGGAAGCTTAATGCAGGGTGAAAGTCATGCAGAAAGCTCATCTAGGAGCTTTTCTGCCTGACTTTCATCCTGCATTAAGCAGCCACCTGCCTAAAAGTATATAATTCTTTCTCTTCTAGAATTCCAGTTTAGATAGGTTTTACTGTATCACAAGAGGCAGTGGTTGTATGCAATGCAATTCTTTGTACCATCATTCCTCATTGGCTGAATCCTGGTTGGAATTTTGTTATCATGTACAACTGTGCTTACCACTTGACCTGTTCAATATTCTTGTAAGAAATAATGACATCTTTTTAATACTTAGTAGGTGAATTATTATAGCGATACATGGACACAGGATTTTTTTTACCCTGGCAGTAACTGTAGAATCAAGTTTATATACGAATTTCATTGGCAAACAGAGCAGACCCTGATCAGATGGCTTCAATAGGAACTGACAGATTTTGGTCTAATGTGTTTGCAAAGGCATGAATAGGTGTTTATTAGAAGGAAAGGGTTAGTCTATAGTATACGACATGTAGTGCCAAATTTAATATACAGTAAAACCCCACTAATGTGACCACCTAAAATAGGTATAATAATAGGTATACTTCTAGGTGCTAGATGCAGATGGTAGCTTAATGCACGACAAAAGTAATGCCAAAAGGTCCTAGAGGAGCTTTCTGCAATACTTTTGCCCTGAATTAAGCAACCACCTGCTTATAAAGACACCCATGTTTATTCATTAAGTGGTTGCATTATAGGGGTTCTACTGTACTTATAAATGCCTTTTCACACATCTGCAAACAGAGTAGACCCAGATTAGACAGCTCCTATAGGAATCATCTGATCAAGGTCTGCTCTGTTTGCTTTTGACATGACAGATCTGATCATAAGTTTTTGTCAAAGCAAAAAATTATCTTAAAATTCTTACATTACAAAAATATGAGCGAAGAAATATATTCATGTTGTCATTATTTCCTACATGAATACTCAACAGGGAAAGGTTTAACAGTATCTCAGCTTCTCATCCATACCCAAAGCATATGCTTGTATAATATATATGTTTTTAATATGTGTGAGAGAAAGGTTTACTATGAAAATGGATTTTGACAGCTTTTTCTGAAGGCAAAAGTTTATAGCGCTGAGCTAAAGTTGTAAAGCATAATCTTTATAAGTGTATCATGGGGCTTTGGCCAAAGAAGTTAGCTGATATCTGAAGTTTAGCCATCCACTGGAATTCGCTGTTTGATAAGTAAATTCCTGTAGAAAATTTATTTGTGAATTGATGGATTTAGTTTTATGAGCAGTGTAGATCCTGTGTAGAGTGTCTCTCAGATGAAGTTTGCTGTTTATATGTTCCACACCCCAGTCTTTTCCATCTTTATTAACCCTTCACTCCATAAATATGCCTTTTCTATGCCTTTGCAAATAGAGTATACCCAGATCAGATGGCTCTTATAGGAGCCGTCTGATCAGGGTCTGTTCAGTTTGCTTATAATATAATATAGAGCACATTCTACAGTTTCTGCCATGGCCAAAAGTTCATTTCCATTATAAAACTTAATCTAATTAATATTCATGGTTTCATTATTTCTTACATGAATATTCATGGAGTAAGGGTTAAATGTGCTTGTCCATAGGAAATTAGCACTTTATTCAGCTTTTAACCATTTACCTGATAGAGAAGAATTCTCACACCTTTGCAAACAGAAGAGATCCTGATCTGATGACTCCCGTTGGAACTGTCTGAGTAGGGTCTGCTCATCTGCTTAAGAAATTTTAATATACCTGACTACAGTTTTTAACAATACCGAAATTTTCTGTGTACAAATGGAATGATACGAATTGCTAAAAAGTGTTAAGAATATCATTCTTTCTTACATGAATATTCAACAAGGAAACGGTTGACATGACAACATTTGCATGCACTTTGATGTTTTATCAGAGTCTAAATCTAAAGTGTTAGGGTTTTTATTGTTCCACATTTCAAGAGGTTGAGGGAAGGGGGATTATATGTTTACACTTGTCTATCCACACTCACTCACTCACTATCCGGTTTATTTGTTGATCAATCCATATGTCCTTAAGTCATGAAATGTTATAGGCTGGTTAGTGTTTGTGAACTTCTACCATGCATGTGTGGTATTATGGCTATGCTATGCAATCAGTAACTCTAGAGTTATAGCCCTTGTCATAGGCCACACTGTAGCTGAACTGTACAGTCATACTAAGTGGGGACACTCAGTAACACTAGAGTTATAGTTCTTGTCATAGGCCATACCATAACTACAAAGTCAAACTAAGTTGGAGCACTTTGTAACACTAGAGTTATAGTCCTTATTGTAGGCCATACCATAGCTACACAGTCAAACTAAGTTGGAGCACATTGTAGCACTAGAGTTATAGTCCTTGTCATAGGCCATACCATAGCTACACAGTCAAACTAAGTTGGAGCACTCTGTAACACTAGAGTTATAGTCCTTGTCATAGGCCATACCATAGTTACAAAGTCAAACTAAGTTGGAGCACTCTGTAACACTAGAGTTATAGTCCTTGTCGTAGGCCATACCATAGCTACACAGTCAAACTAAGTTGGAGCACCCTGTAACACTAGAGTTATAGTCCTTGTCATAGGCCATACCATAGTTACAAAGTCAAACTAAGTTGGAGCACTCTGTAACACTAGAGTTATAGTCCTTGCCATAGGCCATACCATAGTTACACAGTCAAACTAAGTGAGGAGACTCAGTAACACTAGAGTTATAGTCCTTGTCATAGGCCATACCATAGCTACACAGTCAAACTAAGTGGGGAGACTCAATAATACTAGAATTATAGCCCTTGTCATAGGCCACATTTTAGCTGTAGAAACTGAAGGATCAGCGCTATATTATTTCATAAGCAAACAGGAGGCCCTGATCAGACAGCTCCTGTAGGAGCTGTTTGATGTGGGTCTACTCTGTTAGTAAAGGTGTCAAAAGGCGTCTGTATGGAGTAAAGGGTTAAAGTTAATCTCTAACCTTCATAAAGTACACTTACTTGCTCTACCAGTTTGAAGGAGCTTAACATGATAAAATCTTCAAAGTCAGTATGGAAAAATATAGTAGATAATGATCAGTTAAACAGTTGCACAGTTAGTGGGATAAACATTCTTCAGTCTCTGTTAACTTCATATAGGCCGCAAACCACTACCTCTTCTGAGCTGGATATGAACAGAACTTTTTTAATGTAATTTACAGTCCACTCAGTATGAAAGGCTTAAACTTGCAAGAGGATTTTAACTGACAAATAGTGCAGACCCTGAACAGAGGGCTCCTCTAGGAGCCCTCTGATCTGGGTCTACACTGCTTGCAAATGACAGTGCCTGTTTGTCCCACATTCAAAGGGTCAAATGGAAATACATGTGTATTGTATCATACCAAGGTCTATGTTACATTATCCACTGCTTCAATTAATCTGATCAGGATCCAAATCGTTTGACAACCAGCGTTCTCTGCAACAGTGCAGAAGCCTTTAATCTTCTCGGTACACATGCATCTTCATAAATCATGACTAAGGAATTCAATTTTCATTGAACGTATTATCTTATTAAATTTCAGAGAACACTTGGAATGTGCTGGTGAAGACGAGCAATGTGAGTGGGGCAGGTACGGATGCCAATGTATTCCTATGTCTGTATGGAAAGAAAGGCAAATCTGAAGAGATCCCAATAGACAACAAAGATGACAACTTTGAGAAGGACCAGGTGGACCACTTTAAACTGAACATTGCAGAGGTGGGACAGCCATACAAGCTGAGAGTATACCATGACAACAGCGGCAGAGCCTCAGGATGGCACTTGGACAAGGTGATACAGATTTGTCAAATAAGGCTTTAGTTTTTTGCATAGTTTCAGAAAATAACCCTTTATATTCCAAAACATAGACAAATTCATGAATTCATGCACTGACATAGAAAGAGCAATCTCATTTGCAAACTTTGTGATGAATATCCATGTAATATTAGTTACATAGTCATGTAACCAGGTATCATCCCGTACCCGGTCACTACATGACTATGTAACGAATTTACCCTACCAATGACCAGTCTATATTCTATCAGTGCTCTGTTGCTTCTTTTTTTCAATCTCGTCTGCGTCTAAGGAAGCAAAGCTTTTCGCCATA
Source organism: Azorinus chamasolen (assembly GCA_963576725.1). Taxonomy (NCBI): domain Eukaryota; kingdom Metazoa; phylum Mollusca; class Bivalvia; order Cardiida; family Solecurtidae; genus Azorinus; species Azorinus chamasolen. Next base: position 43,808,302 of record OY755246.1, on the reverse strand, counting down.
TTTGTAAACAAACTAACGACAACTCTTACTGTAACTGTACCGTGTCAATTCGGCCCAACATCATTTCGGCACAGTCTTAATCGAGCTAACCAAAATTATAACGGAATACATATCTAATGCAAGAATCTGTTATGTATTTAACTATAAAATCAAATCTAATTTACTCAGTAACCATTTGCTGACAAAAACACCGTGCAGCCATTACCTCAGGGGTAAGTTTTGCAGGGGAAAGTAACCTAGTTACGGACCGTGTATTGAATTTCTACTGACTGTGTATTGAATTTCTAGTGACCGTGTATAAGATTTACTCTTCGCTCACGTGACAGAATTCAACCAATCACACACACGGATTTCACCAAAAAATTATCAGAGGTGGGGTAAGAAATATTCATATGATGAATATATTAGCTGAGTTAATGAACACAGGGATTTCTGGCCTTGGCAGAAACTGTAGAATCATATCTACGATATGTTATTTCATAAGCAAACGGAGCAAACCCTGATTAGACAGCTCAGGACTACAGCTCATACTCTGTTTGCAAAGGCATTAAAAGGGGTATATCAATCAATCAGTTGAGTAGCTGTTTGACCCTTTACCTGATGAATACTCATGAAGACTCCTCCCTTTAGTAATATCAATTTTTTTCTGGTATTATAAATATAAAATAAGAAAATGTATTGTTGCCATGGCAAACAGTAGTGTATAAGGTATGCAATACATAGGCAAACAGCAGATCCTGACCAAACACCACTTACAGGAGTTTTCTGATCTGGGTCTTTTCTGTGTACAAAGGCATAAAAAGGCAGGACACTATTGAGTAAAAGGTGATTACCTAGCTAAGTCAGCAATTTGACTCCTTTCATGATTATTTCCTTCAGATTGAGATGGAGAACATGCAGACTGGAGAGCGCTTTATTTTTGACTGTGACAGATGGCTGGCAGATGATGAAGATGACCGCTCCCTTGTACGTGAGCTGCCTGCCAAAGGCCCAGGCATTAAAAAACCACTTCCATGTAAGTCACTTACAACCATTGATCATATAAGTCCCACTATACAAATACCTTCCTCAAGGCTTTACAAACATTGTAGACCCAGAGCAGTTGTGTGTTTAACCCTATCGCTAATGAGCATTTATGCATGAATTGATCACTTAATGAATACAAAATGCATTCATTTGCTTGATATTTATATGGTAACTTTTTTAAGGGAAATTGTGGTTTAGGAGAAAAACTGCAGGGTCCTATTTATAAAATTCCATAAGCAAACAGAGCAGACCCTGATCAGACAGCTCCTACAGGTCTACTCTGTTTGCAGAGGTGTGAAAAAGCGTTTATATGAAGGAAAGAATGAAAATGGATAAACTGATCAGAATCTTCACATAAATATTGGTTTGGGTTAGTTCAGCTCAAATACTGTCTTTTCTATGCAATATTTTACTTTTTTTTGATAGAGTAACAGCTTTAGGAAGATCTTATAGATTTAATGTTCACGGAATGACACTAATGCTTCTGAACATTAATAGTTATGATAATGGGTAAAAGTAATTACTAATTATCTGCAGATTTTAGAATTGAAAAGTAGCCATTTATGGGACTCAAAACTTACATGAGTGTTGAATGACAGTTGTTGACCTACTTCGGTCGGTGTGACGGTGTGTCAAGACTGACGTCACTGCACTTGTTGATGTTGCTTATTTGTTTCTCATGTATAAAAAGACACTTGTTTAATTTCTAGGTTGCCTGATTGTATAACTAGGCATTTCCAACAATGAAACACAGTTATCAATTTGTTTTGGACAAAATATATGAAATTTGTTTGGATCTACTTTTTTAGTTTGTTAGACCGAATCTCACACAACTGTGACCAAAGTACTCCAATTACTAATAGGAACCTGTAGGTAGATCTAGTAAATGTATTGTCTTAGGGGTAATGTGATAAATAGAATAAAAAGCATTCGTGGTCATTGAATTTTCCAAATATAAAACTCGTCTAGAATGATATAATGCTCGGCTAAGCCTTGCATTATATCATTTTAGATAACTCATTTTATATTTGGAATATTCAATCTTCACCCATGTTGTATCCTCTATTTACTTGATTCCTTCTTATTAATGTTCCAGGTAAGCAGAGTTGAATATAAATGATACAAATTTAGCACTGAGATGGAGTGAAAAATGTTGACCACTGTAAAATATTTTGGATTCACTGGAGTCACCCAGTACCTCAGGGTATTACTGGTACCCAGCATATTAGCAGTTTCCAAGCTCTTTGTCACTGGTCATATTTTTAAAAAAGGAATAAAGCAATTTTGTTACCTTTAGAATTCGAACAACCAATTAATATCTTAACCTTTACTTCATGAATATTCATGTGAGAAAGAATGCCATCATTAATATTGGTTGGATTATTTTTTATAATATGGCACATGGATACGTGGATTTCTGGCCATGGCGGAAACTGTAGAATCATAGATCTATGTTATTTCATAAGCAAACAGAGCAGACTCTGATCTTACAGCTCCTACGGGAGCTGTCTGATCTGGGTCTACTCTGTTTGCAAAGGTGTAGAAAGGTGTATATATGGAGTAAATGGTTACACCTACCATGTGTATATAAATTACTCTGACTCTTTTATTAGGAGATATGGATGAAAAAATAGAAGACAACAATTTTTAAAGATGACTAATGTAGTGTAGTTAACAGTATACCATCAGCATTTTGTTGGCGTTTATTTTCCAGTGGACAAGTATTCAGTACAAGTGTACACAGGCTCCAAGAGCATGGCTGGCACAGATGCCAATGTGTACATCAACATTTTCGGTGAGCGTGGAGACACTGGCGTACGATTCCTTAAAAAGTCACAGAACTTCAACAAGTTCGAAAAAGGAAAGGTAGGACACATTACAAAAATGTTCTTACAGTTTAGCATGATTAATTGATGCCTTTGCAGGTGTACTAAATTTGTAATGGATATAGGAAGTTAACCCTTTACTCCATAAATACAACTTTTAACACCTTCGCAAACAGAATAGACCCTAATCAGATGGCTCCTGTAAGAGCCATCTGATCAGGGTCTGTTCTGTTTGCTTATGAATCATATATATCAGATTCTACAGCTTCTGCCATGACTGAAAAATCCTAAGTTTCATATGCCATTATATGAATTCAGCTTATTAATATTCATGATTTCACTATTTCTTACATGAATATTCAGAGAATAAAGGGTTAAATAAAGTATATATTTCAGCCATCAAATCTTTTGGTACTCATAGTTTTGTTATTAAGCATCAAATTTAGACCAAAATTGCATGTATAATCACAAATCATATATGATTTAATCACAGTATCATATGTGTTGGTGGACAAACAGTTAAGGAGTCTATGATAAATGTCTTTTAGAGTTCTACAGTCAAACAGTCAAACAAAATCTTGATGGTACTCATCCCTTATAGGAGAAATAAGATCAATAAGATTATCTACAACTCTGCAGGTCATGCCTCTTTTTTCTCCTCTCTCTCTTTTTACAGTTTGAACAAGATATCTTTTTTTTCAATAAGGACAATGTATAATTGAAAGCTGAATATTTTGTAAGATGCAATGAGGCTTACATCTTTCTACAGATAAAGTGAACTTGCTTTTTGTCATTTCCCATTCGTGTCATTAACCCTTTAGATACAACCTCTTTGAATAAATCTGCCGAAAAGGATCATTAACTAGAGAAAAGGAAAATTTTAGAATTTTGTAGTTTGAAACCATTGTGATAAATAGAGAATTTGCTCCTATAGGAGCAAATGCTCTATTTATCACAATGGTTTCACAAAGTGACTTCTACAGATTCGTCAAAAGTCGTCAATATGCGGGAAAAGGTTAACATGATACTTATTTATAACACAGAGCTCCAGATAAGATGTGTAAATTAAAACATTTTCAAGAATAACTTCTTTATTTCTCTGCCAAACTCAATGTTGTGACCACTCTTTAGAATCGTCTCTTCGAGACAATTCTAAAGAGTGGTATCAACATAGGATTTGATGGAGAAAAGATATACCGGTATTCAGTATTTGAGTCTGCACTTTTATCTGTTGCTCTGTAACTAAAATACTATGTGCAGTATGTTGATACATCTATGGGTTGTATTTATGGCCAAATGTCTGGCAAACAGACATACTCTGATAGTGAGGTGAGTGTTAATATAATGATATACTAAGTCAACCTAGTTTGCATGGCCGATTTGGCTAATTATTGCATGGTGACATTTTTGTTTCTTTTTCACTCAAAGGTTTTACAGATTACCATTTACCTAATGAATATTTCATGTTAGAACTAATGACTTCATGAATGAATATTAGTTAATTTAATTGTTATCATGGCATTATTTGACCCTGGCTGAAACTGTAGAATCAGATCTACAGTAAAACCTCTCTATAATGACCACTAAAATGTGTTGATTAGTTGGTATTTTGGGAAGGTGGTTGTTTAAAGCAAGGTGAAAGTAAAACAGAACGCTCCTATAGGAGCGTTCTGTTTTACTTTCATCTTGCTTTAAGCATCCACCTGCCTTTAACATAAAATACTTAATGTAATTTAGTGGTCGTTATAGAGCGGTTTTACTGTATATCATTTCATAAGCAAATAGGACAGATCCCAATCTGAGGGCACCTACAGAAACTGTCTGATCAGGGTCTGCTCTATTTGCAAAAGTATCTCTGTCCAACAAATTGTTAAAGATATCTATTCTTTATGCAAACAACCACAATGTAGGACTTTAGAAATGTCAGGAAAACACAAAGAAAAAGGAATTAAAACACCATGAATTTCAGTTGGACTATTTTTTATGATGGCAAATGAACACAGGAAGTTTTGGCCATGCAGAAACAGTCAAATCAGATTTACACAATTCCATTAGCAAACAGAAAGGAGCTGTCTGATCTGGGGCCATATCTGATCTGTCATGGCCTCAAGTTCCCTTGTTTAGTTACCATTATAAAAATTCAGTCCATGAATATTCATGAAGTGATAGATTCTTGCATAATTATTCATGCAGTAAAGGGTTGAAACCAGAAGGTACCTGTTTATTCATTTTATAAATTTTGAGTTTCTTCCATTTTAGACACTGTAGAAGAATTCCTCCATGTAATTCTCCATAGAACCTCGTTCAGTGTTTATGATTATGTATGTCAAGAGTACTTGAAACAAAATAGGATCTGAAATTCACATACATGTAATGTTCACTTGCGTGATGTTCTTAGTTCTGCTGTTTGACACCAGGGTCCAAGGTTATAAACCTCTTAGTCTGAGGCTAAGATCATTCTCAGCATCTGAACAATCAGGCCCGAGGTTATAAAGCTTTTTGCTTGAGTCTGAGATCATTCTCAAGTATCTGATTTGTCAGATTCTGAGCTTGCTCAGAATCTGACCAATCAGATACTTGAGAATGATCTCAGTCTCAGAAGTTTTATACCCTTTGGCCCTGATGCTTGAGAATGATCTCAGACTCAAGCAAAAGGTTTTATAACACGGGCCAGTGGTATCTTGTCTCTCAGATATTCTGCATGATCTGGGTGACCTGTGATGTTGCAGACAATGGCAAGCTTGTTGTAAAGTCATGGAAACCATGCGTGTTTTGTCTTGTTGCACTGAATTTGTCAAGTCTGTTTGTTGTCATTTCAGCATAGTTGACACAATGGCAGTTTTGTGTATGTTATGTTTGTATCTGTCCATCTGTCTGCCCATTCATTCATATTCTTGTGCATCTGTCGAAATGTCTAATTTTATCTGTACCATAACTTTGTCTCCCATTGATGGAATTCAGTCTGACCTTCTTAAGAAGAACACACATTAATCATGAATAAATGTCTGTGTCACATACAAAAAACTGTAAGTGTAGCATCACCTGTTGAAATATCTCTGTCTGATTTTAATCCCCTCACACATTCTTAAAAGGGGGAATGCATTTAGATTAACCATTGTCTGTCTGTATGTCTATGTCCTCCCTCCCTCCCTCCTGTGTCATGCATTACTTCTTTAGCATTTGACCAAGAGTCATGAAACATTGTACAGTTGAAATTCGATATCTAGAAATTTAGTTGGAGATAACAGATGTTTGACTTATCAGATTTCTGATCAGGACAATTTCTTGTCTTCACAGCTTAATGCAGGTCTAAAGTAATGCATTACTGTAGACCTGCTTTAAGCTATCACACATTTTTCTAGATTTTAGAGCAATTCTGCATTGTAAGATTTGGAAGGAAGGAACTTTTAGTTCGAGTTGTCGCGAAGATCAAGTTATCTGAGTTCGAGATATCGAAGTTCAATTGTAGGTTGTTTATCATTATTGGGTAAAGCGGTGACACCAGAATTTAAGTACTTGTCATTGGCTAAATATTATGTGGGTATGTGGATGTACTGTGAACATAATTCTAGTTTGTTACCTTTGGGCATCATGTGCTGATAAATTAACCCGCTCCCTCATAATGACGCTGTTTGACGCCTCTGTAAAAGTCGTTTTTTGAAACCATTGTGATAAATAGAGCATTTTTTCCACAGGAGCAAATGCTCTTTTTATCGTTTTGGTTTCAGAACTATATTTTTTTCTAGTAATTGCTCCTTTTCAGTATAATTTATTCCAAGAGGTTTGGTCTAAAAATAGTTTAGGAGGGAATGGGTTAACACTTGCCTCTATAAATACACATTTCTGTGCCTTTGCAAACAGAGTAGACCCAGATCTCATGGCTCCTATAGGAGCCATCTGATCAGGGTCTGCTCTGTTTGCTCATGAAATAATGCAATATTTCTCATGAAGTTTGTATTTTGTGTTCTCTTTTATGACATTTCAAAAGTGAAGTAGCTCCATCAGTTGAAAGATTATGCAAAAATAGCAAATTATAGCATATTTGAGATACATGTACATTGTACATATATTTGTTGCAGTTTTGAGAAACTAGAGAAATGACTTTATTGTTTTCAGATGGATGAATTTGAGCTAGAAGCTGTATCAGTCCTCAAGCTGACCAAGATCAGAATAGGGCATGATGGGAAGGGTGTTGGGGCAGGTTGGTTCCTCGACAAGGTCGTTGTTAGGCAATTGGGTGATAAAAAGTATGACCAGGAATTCAGCTGCCAGAGGTAATCAATTCATTTATCATACCTCATTAACTTTTCTCCTACCAAAAATTGTTAAACTCTGTATGCTCTATATCCTTTTATTGAATTACCCTTTACTGAATAGATACACCTTTTAACACTTTTACAAACAGAGTAGACCCAGATCAGATGGCTCGACCTGTAATGACATCATTACTGTTTATTAGCTGATTTTTTATAATGGCATATTATGAACACAGTAACTTTTGGCCTTGGCAGAAACTGTAGAATCAGATCTATATAATTCCATAACATAAGAGCTGTCTGATCGATCTTGGTCAACACTGTTTACAAAGGTGCTAAATGTTATCTCTATGAGGGAAAGGGTTAACCCTTTCTCTGTTCTATGTTTAACCCAAATTTCAATAACTACTGAATATTCATGAACAAAAATTATAATGAAATATAGGTGGAAAATTGTAGCCATTTTAGAAAGTAAAGAAACAGATCTTTCAAATTCCATTAGCAAACAGAGCAGACTCTGATCAGGCGGCTCCTATATCCAAACTCTGTTTGCAAATGTGTGGAAACACGTTTATATGAACGAAAGGGTTAAGTTCGGATACAAACTGATTGCTTATAGGTAATTATGAATTTGTTGATAGTGTGTAAAGATTTGAAAAACCAACAGTGTTGCACTTTACTGTAATGCACGCCCTTCCAAACATAAATGCATCTGTCATTATGTGCAGATTTCTATCAAATGTTATATTTCAGCTTGGGAGGGCATCAAAGTTTTATGAATTGTTTTTGAATGAATTGTGCTTCTTATCTCCACAAACTAATCTTATAAAATTGAAAGTCAGGATGCATAATGCATAATGCCCGGCATTTTTTGCAGATGGCTAGCTGAGGATATGGATGATGGCTTGATTGAAAGGGAGATAACTGTCTCAGGTGCACAGATGTTATCAAGTAAGTTACATAACTTTGTAATTGTCTAAACATAAAGATATTTAGATTTTGCTATACCTTATCACATGTGTTTAATATGTTGTCTGCATAATTATGTGCTCTATCTTGAAATTTAACTTTTTGCATGCAGAGTAATTTTTTTCTTCAGCTTAATTGCTGTTTGCATCATTTTCAAAACTATTAATTTTCTTTCTGATGTTTTTAGAAGTTATGTCTGAGTCACAAACAGTTTAGATCTCAGATCAAGCCCCACAAAATGTGTGGTCTAGTCTGGATCCAAACTGTTTGCATAGGTCACAAACGGTGGGAGAATCTGCCGCTAGCATGCGAAGAGTTAAGTTGTTTAGGAGGAACATTTTTATCATGTTTAATATATTTTTGATTTGAATCAGCAGTCATAATTCTAGCCACGTGGGTATCTAAGGCCAGTGAGTGAAGAGAATATGATGGATTTTTAGTTTGTTTTTGATATCTTCTTAAATTTCTCATTGTTGAAAGTCTAACATCTGTTTATCATCATCAACAGGTTTATAGAGAAAATATTTGCCAGTGGTGAAATATGAGCAATTTATGAGAAAACAGAACTAGAAATAGTCTGTATACTCACTTATCAGATATACAGTAGAACCTCTCTAAACCAGATGTTAAACTTAGTATAAATATTGGTCTTCGAGTCTTAGCAGCTTAATGCAGGGTGAAAGTCATGCAGAAAGCTCCTAGAGGAGTTTTCTGCATGACTTTCACCTTGCATTAAGTAGCCACCTGCCATAAAGTGTCTAAATTCTTCTCTACTAGAATTCAGGTTTAGAGGGGTTTTACTGTATTTGTTGGAATGAGATGCACTTTAAGACCTTCTGGTAATTGTACACCAGTATGAATTCAGAGAGTATTGTGTTTAAGTGTACAGTAAACCCTCTCTAAACTGGAATTCTAGTAGAGAAGAATTTAAGTACTTTCAGGCAGGTCTGCCACCAGTCCTGTCTCCAAAACCGATATTTATCCAGAATTTAATGTCTGGTATAGAGGGGTTCTACTGTACTTAGAAGGGTTGCAAAACAGGATTAGGATATTGTACACCATTGTTGTCAAACCTTCTTCAGCTTTATCAAGCAATTGCAAAATCCTTGCCTGCTTCATTTCTTGGACTTTTTGTCAAATATAGGATCAGTGTGTTAAACAGTTTGGATCCTGATGAAATGCACACATTACTTTTGGTCTATTTTGTCAGTACAGTTTGCTTAGGTTTTGCACTAAGCCAGCATAATGTAATGCCTAGATAAAATAACTGATCTATTGTTTTTGCTTATTTAAACATGACATATTTTAACCCTTTACTTCATATAGGCATCTTTTGACACCATTGCAAACAGAGTAGACCCAGATCAGATAGCTCCTGTAGGAACAATCTGATCAGGGTCTGCTCTGTTTGTTTATAAAATACATACGTCTATTTCTACAGTTCCTGTCATGGTAAATAATCACTTATTCATAATGTCAGTATAAAAATTCATCTAATTAATATTCATACAGTCATTATATCTGACATGAATATTCATGGAGTAAAGGATTAAACCATTCCCTCATATCAAATGTTTTTGATGCCTCTGTAAAAGTCACTTTTTGAAACCATTTTGATAAAAAGAGCATTTGCTGCACAGACGCAAATGCTCTATTTATCACAAAGGTTTCAAAACAACACAATTCTTAAATTTCCCTTTTCTCTAGTAACTCTCCTTTTTAGGTAGATTTATTCAAAGAGGTTGGATCTTAAAATAGCCTACGAGGGAATGGGTTAAAGCATATTGTCTGCCATAACCTTTTGTCCTAGATGCGTTTCACTTCTGTATGATGTTTGTTCAATTCTACATAAGATACAGAGAGATACTGTAAGTGTGTAGAGCATGCTAAAACTTGGCAAGCAATACAGCGAGAATGGCTTATTGTTAAGTTAGGTTAAATGCTTCACCCCTCTAGTGATAAAAGCACAGTACTATTAATGTTATTGAATTAATTTATCCTAAACCATGCATGTGCTAATTGGCTGTAAACTTGCTTATTTACCCTGTTAGTGTTTTGAATGCTGAATATTCAAGGTGGAATGGCCCATCAGTGTTTAACCCTTTCCCTGTTGAATATTTCATATAAAAGATAAGGAAGTCAGGAAGATTAATAAGCTGAATGTTTATAATGGCATATTTGCATAATTATGAGCTTTTGGTATTAGTAGAAACTAACGTCAGACTATTATAATTTTATATGCAAACAGAACAGATCTTGATCAGATGCTTTCTACTAGAGCTGTCTGATCTGGATTGACTCTGTTTGCAAAGGTGTGAAAAGGCATTTATTTATATGAAGGAAAGAGTTAGAGATATAGTCTATTCAGTATGGATGACAAACAGTGAAGATCCTGATCAGAAGTTCAAGAAACCCTTTGGTCTGGGTCTATGCTGTTTTCAAATACCAGTACATTCCTTTCTCACAATCAAAGAACAATTTAACATTCCTAGGTAATCAATATTTTAGATATTTTAGATTGTTTTGTGAAAAGTGTATCATATACTTTTTAAGTTCTTTAACCCTTTACTCCAATAGAATTTATGGGAGAAATAATGACATCAAGAACATTGATTAAATAAGTTCTTATAATGGCATATAAAAACAAAAGAAGTTTTGGCCAATGGCAGAAACTGTAGAATTAGATCTACATGTATCTTATTCTACAGTTTTTGCCATGGTCAAAAATTTCCTTGTTAATGATGCCATTATAAAAAAAAATCAGCTAAAAATATTCATGATGTCATTTTGTCTTACATGAATATTCACAAAGTTAAGGGTTAAGTAACAGTCCACTGCTTAATTTCTCAAATTTGATTTTTTTGTCTGCCGTTTGTTTTCAAAGTAACTGATCAGAGTGTTCAACAGTTTGGATCCTGTTTAGATATTGAGATGCACAGTGTCTCAACAGGATCTAAACTGTTTGCAGAGGGCATCACAGTTACATGGTAAGAAAAACAGAATAGAAAGCATGCATTGGCAGACTGTAAATGTATTATAGAATTGCTTATTTCTTCCCAATTTACCCAGTACCAGATGAACTTTCATGATGAATTTTCATGTAGTATATAATGAATATATGAATATTTATTAGGTGAAATTTTATAACTACATATAAACAAGGGAATTGTTTACCATGGCAGAAACTGTAGAATCAGATCTACATTATTTCATAAGCAAGCAAAACAGAGCATGGTGACACAGCTTTAACAGGTATTGTCTGATCTGGGTCTACTCTGTTTGCAAAGACATCAATAGATGCCTCTATAAGGTAAAAGGTTAAGGACAAGTGTTGTGATGCCTTTGCAAACCAGAGCTCCAGATAAGATGCGTAAATTAAAACATTTTCAAAAATAACTTCTTTATTTCTCCACCAAACCCTATACTGTTACCACCCTTTAGAATCGTCTCAAAGAGACGATTCTAAAGAGTGGTCATAGTATAGGGTTTGGTGGAGAAATGATGATTTTAGTATTTGGGTACACACCTTTATCTGTATCTGTAGCTCTGTTTGCAACAGAGTAGACACAGATCAGATGGATCCTGTAGAAGCCATCTGATCAGGGTCTATCAGGTCTGCTCTGTTACCTTATGGAATAATAGAGGGTTAATACACGTTTTTTCGGGCAATAACATCTGCAGTAGATGTTATTGCCCGAAAACAAACGTGTATTAACGCTATTCTTGCATAAAACCCATTTTCTGCTTTCCTGCATCAATTCAACTTTTCGAAATACAAGCAAAACTATACACTTCTTTGACACACTCTGTTTGATTTATGCTGTTTCCTTTCTGACGTCATTTCAGAATTGTATCAAATACCGTTTACACGGAATTTAATTCAATATGTCTATCACTAAAACAGTTCATTATCGGTGCCCCTGAAATACTCACACCGTTCATCTAGCTTTTAAAAGTCAAAAACGCTATTGCATTCGCGTCCATTGTTTACCTTAGGTCCCGAATAGGTATAATTAAAACCGGTCAACAACAGCGCGTGAGCACGAGAATCGCCTTGTTAATACATGGTCTAGCGGGACTACAACAGCACGTTTTGTGCAAGAATATAGATTTCTGTCATTGCCGAAATTTCCTCTGCTCATATGCCTATACAAAAATTCATCAACTTAATATTCATTATTTCTTACATGAATATTCATGGAGTAAATAGTTAAGTTTTACTGTAGTGTTAAACACAAGGTAGTAGATCTACTTTCAACAATAAAAAGATGTCTAATTTATTTGTTGCTATTAATTTTGCTTAATATTTTCTTTCAATGCACCTAGTATAAGGATATCATGCATGATAAAGAGTGGTGGATTACACATGCAGTGTGTAAGAGGATATTGCTTAAAATATTAACTCTTTGCATGATAGCAGTAGATTCTCCTGCCATTTATGACATTATGCAAACAGTTTGGATCCAGATCAGGCCCACCAAATCTTGGGCCTGATCTGAGATCCAAACTGTTTGTGACTCGCTCAACTTTTGAAACAAAAACTCAGAAAGAAAATTAACCCCTTCCTCTAAAGTTTTTATAAAATTGCTGTAGAATCAAATACCGGTATATATATATTTGTTTGTATAATTGAAATGTGTAAAAGTCTGCATTTTGCAAACTATTTGCTAAATCAATAAATATTTGGTCAGTGCTGATTTTACTTCAGTAGCCAGTGATACAGAAAATCTGTCTTGACATGTATACCTGATGAATATTAACGTAAGACGTAATCACGTCATGAATAGCAATAAGAGTTGTTTTTTAACTCTTCGCTTGCTGAATTTTAAAATACATTTCTCCTTCTTTACCCATGCCCTGTTGTACAATTACATATATATTCACTGTGTACAAGTATTTCTCTGTGCAATCACTGCTGTGGAGTGCACTGGTTGCACAATCAACTGGTAAATAGTGCAGACCCTAATGAGACAGCTCCTGCAGGAGCTGTCTCGGTATATTGACGCGATAAGCAAGTGAAGGGTTAACCCATTCCCTCATACTTACACCTTTTGGTGTCTCTGTGAAAGTCACTTTTTCAAACTATTGTAATAAATAGAGCATTTGCTCCATAGGTTTCAAAACTACACTGAATTTTAAAGTTTTCCATTTTTCTAGTAATTGCTCCTTTTTGGTAAATTTATTCAGAGGTTGGGTCTAAAAATAGCCTATGACGGAATGAGTTAATAATAGCATATAAACTGGCCAAAACTGAAAAATCAAATTTACATAATTCAGTAAGCAAGAAGGGCAAACCCTCTGTCTCAGTCAGGTATAGTGGAAAGCAACCACTAAAAAGATGTATAATTCGATGCAGATGGTAGCTCGATGCTGTTCACAAGTACATGTATGTAATTTAGAAATGTCCAAAAGCATAATTATCTTACTGCATTACATTGTGGTATGTTAAGACACTGACTCCTTTGTTTAATAAGTACCATAAGTGGTAGCTTAATACAGGTATTGTTGTATGTTGCTATTATTGATTAAGTGCATATGTTTGTTTCATACTGTTATTTATTTAGGTTCTGCCAAATAATAAAACTTTATTGAGTTCAACCATATGGAACAAATTGTTGTCTTCAACACTTTTCATGCTAAGAAATTTTCTTAGATAGTAACTAAGTAAGCAAGATTTGTCATTCTGAAAAGTGATCATTTTCTTCAAAAATACTATCACAATGTCAAACAGTTTGTATACCAATGAGATGTTGGGTTATTCAGCATCTCACCTGGATCCAAATTGTTTTCATAGGTAACTCACCACTGGTGGCCTTGGTAGAAACTATAGAATTTTATCTATATTAAATCATTAACAAACAGAGCTGAACCTGATCAGACAGCTCCTATAGGAGCCGTCTGATCTGGGTCTACTCTGTTTTTAAAGGCGTAGAAAGGCATATTTATGGAGTAAAGAGTTAATGAACCATAATAGGGTTATCCATGTTATGTGGATACAATATTAGTTTAACATACTCATTGTTCCACTAGTTCTAAGCAAGTAGATGTTTAACCTTTAGCATGCACAGGACAAGTAAGTGGCTCTTTTTTTGCAAACAATATAGATCCAGACAGGATGCCAAGCATTGTTTTAAGAATTGCAGCTGTTTGACAATCTGTTTTCATGATGGGAAAAAATAGCTTGCATTGTAGGTTTTATTTTGAAATGAAGCGAACAAGTAAAAATACATTTAGTTTGTATTATCCCTTTCCTCCATAAATACGCCTTCCTACACCTCTATAAAAATCACTTCTTGAAACCACTGACAGTAATCCTGATAAATAGAGCATTTACTCCTATGGAGCAAATGCTGGATCAAATGCTCTATTTATCACAATGGTTTCAAAACTAAACAATTCTAAAATTTTCCTTTTCTCTCATAAATGCTCCTTTTCTGTAATGGGGTTCTGAAATAATGTAGACAAAAGTTCCAGCAAGCACCAGTTTGCTCAAGGTGCATGCTGAAAGTAAACTTGTGTAATTATTTTAGCTTAATGTATAATTTTGTTTCTGCAGCCACATCATATCATGTTCATGTGAAGACTGGGGACGTGTCCGGGGCAGGCACTGACGCCAATGTGTACCTCATCATGTTTGGAGAGAAAGGAGACAGTGGAAAGCTCATGCTCCGACAGTCAGGCAGCTACAAAAACAAGTTCGAGAGGAATAAGACAGACTTGTTCAAACTGGAAGCCACAGACATTGGAAAGGTGTGTATATATAGACACTTGCATTGAAATATTTTTATGGTCCTACTTCTGAAATTGAGAGCATTTAGACTTACACTGGTCTGTCTGTCCATCAATGTGCCTGTCTGTACACCCATACCACTTCATTGTGTTGACCTGTAGTCATGAAACTTTGTAGGGTAAATGACCTTGCACTCCAGCATAGTTACGGTATGCACTCAGTGACACTAGAGTTCTAGCCCTTGTCATACCATATCTACAGTCAGTGGCTTCCATGCATGTCCTGTGGACACATGTTTATTGTTTAGTGAATGAGAATTTTTGCAAACCCTTTTGCTCTAGATTATTTGCCAGGTATCTCATCAAGATTCAAAATGTTTGCCACTCTGATAGTATTTTGTAAAGAAATGAATACCAGATAAATATTTATTTAAAAATTATTGACATAATGTGCATCAGCTAGAGGACATTTTTATATTGGCACAGAAACCTTTCAAAAACTGTATAATCATATCTATAATATTCCTTAAGTAAACAGAGGAGATCCTGAACAGATGACATCCATAGGAATTGTCTAGTTATGATCAGCTCTGTTTGTAAAAGCATCAATAGGTGTCTCTATCAGGTTAACCCATTACCTCATAAGCTATTTTTAGATCCAACCTCTTTGAAAAATCTACCGAAAAGGAGCATTTACTAGCAAAAAGAGAAATTTTAGAATTGTAAAGTTATCAGAATGGTTTCAAATTGATCCCTTCAGTCAAAACATGAAAGCTAAGGTTGGATGTCTGAATAGTTTAGGTAAATAAGGTAATGTAAGGTTTAAGATTTAAGGGGATCATTTAGATAGCTGCACTAGGTCATTCAAAACTGTATGAAGTAAGTATGAATTCATTAAATTTCCATACAATTTTCTGGAAAGCCAATATAATTTATTTGTTTATACAATCTGAAGTATGTTTTCTGTTAGTTATAATGAAAAGTAAAGCACTTTAGGGAGATATTCTCTGCAAGAAATTAACTCCCTCTAATCATTATAGTATCAAAACTTTAATCATTTGATTATTGAACCTTTGATAGAAACGCCTTTTCACACCTTTGCAAAACATAGTATACCGTGATCAGATGGGTCATGTAGGAGCTATCTGATCAAGATCTGCTCTGTTTGCTTATGGAACACTATAGATCAAATTCTTCAATTTCTACCAAGACCCAAGAAGCATATAATATTATGTCATGTATTATTATAAAAGTCAATTAATAAATATTCATTTATGAGGAAAAGGGTTAAAACTTTGATAGCAGAGTCTGTACCCAATATAAATAAGTTTATTGGAAATAGGCCTGAATGCATAATGTGAAAAAGTATCTACCAGATAAGTTGTGTACCGTTTGAATGCAAGAATCAAGTTTAATTGCATTTGCAAATAATATGGGCCCTGATCTGAAGAAACTTCTGCCAAAGCGCTCTGACTTTTGTCATTATTTTGATGTCTGTATTTCTTTATCTATTTGTCCATTTGTCTGTCTGTTTCTGTTTGTATCTGTAAATCAATACAAGTCTTGTTTAGTATAAAAATGCCATCCTACAAGCTTTGGTGCAATTGATGGAAAATTGAATTTGTGCTACATAAACTATTAAATTAAACCTTTACCTGTTAGAGAAGTATTTGCATGTCATTGCAAACACAGTAGACCCAGATCAGATGGTTCCTGTAGGAGCTGTCTGATCAGGATCTGGTCTGTTTGCTTATGGATTAGTTAGGTTATGCCTGGCTTTCACAAAGTGTCTCTAGTTCAGATTTTCCCCAAGCTCAAATTGTAAGTTTTAAATATTGTCCACATGGTCATAGATACAGCTATGCAACATTGGTTGTCAGTTATACATGACAATAACGTCTTGCTTGTGACACATAAAGCCTTATATGAAAGTTTGTATTTAACCCTTTCCCTGTTCTACATTCAGCCCAAATTCCAATACCTACTGAATATTCATTAACAAAATAGTTATAAATAAATATGAAAGGTGGAGCATTGTAGACATTTTAGAAAGCAAAGAAAGCGATCTTTCAAATTCTAGTATCAAACAGAGAAGACCCTGATCAGATGGCTCCTCTAGGAGGGTCTAATCTGGGTCTACTCTGTTTGCAAATGTGTGAAAACACGTTTGTATGAGGGAAAGGGTTAAATGAAACAGTGTTCATATTTTGAACTTGAGACTTATCTCATGTTGAGATGTTTATTGAAAGCCAGGTCTGATTTATAGTTCTTGTTTTTGCAAAAGTTTCCTGTGTTTGTATGCCATTATAAAGATCCATGTAATCAATATTAATGATGTCATTATTTTTTACATGATTATTCATATGGTAAAGAGTTAACCCTTTCCTTCATACATGTGTTCACACATTTGTAAACATTTGTTCACACATCTGTAAACAGAGTAGACCAAAGATCAGATTGCTCAGGCTATAAGAGCCATCTGATCAGGGTCTGCTCTGTTTGCTTTTGACATGATATAGATCTTATTCTATAGTTTTTGTCAAAGCAAACAAAATGTATCCCAGAAAGGTTTACATTATAAAACTCCAGCTAATAACTATTCCTGATGTCATTTTTTGCATGAATATTGAACTGGGAAAGGGTTCAACAAATTTATAAAGTCCAGTGTGTGTATTTATACTTATAGCTTAAGAGGATCAAAGTTGGTCATGATGGTGCTGGCATTGGTGCAGGATGGTTCCTGGATGAGGTGAAGATAATGGTTCCATCCCGTGGAGAGCAGTATGTGTTTGCATGTCACAGGTGGTTGGCTTCAGACGAGGATGATGGTCAGCTGGAGGTGGAAATGGAACCTTCATACAAGGAAGACATGGAGAAAAGTAAGTCCTGGCCTCAGCATAACAAAAGTTCACAAGTCAGAATGATATGAGTAGCTTCTTCACTGAGATTGGGAGATTGTCTGTGTAGAAATATACATTGAACAGAAACATTTGAAATTACATTTTGTAACATTCAACCCTTTCTTCATATAATTATAATTATGCCTTTTACACTTTGTCAACCAGAGCAGACCTAGATCAGATGACCCCTATAGGAGCTGTCTGATTGGGGTCTGCTCTGTTTACCATGCAAAATGTGAATTGGTGCACAGATATTCCTAAAATGTAGATATAGTCTGCCTAAGGGTACAGATTATTTTCAATTGTTCACTTGGTGCACATGTTTGCCCAAAATGATGATACATGTATAGTAAACCCCTTTAAACGCTCAAACTAATATCAATGCCTGCCTGTAAGACAGGTGGCAGCTTAATGCACAGTGAAAGTCATGCAGAAAGCTCCAATAGGAGCTTTTACCCTGCATTAAGCAGCCACCTGCTTTAACCCTTTCCCTCATATAAACATGTTTTCACACATTTGCAAACAGAGTAGACCCAGATCAGACGGCTCCTAGAGGAGCCGTCTGATCAGGGTCTACTCTGTTTGCTGTTAGAATTTGATAGATCTGTTTCTTTACTTTCTAAAATGTCTACAATGTTCCACCTTCAAGAAGTCTTTATAACTATTTTGTTAATGAATATTCAGTAGGTACTGAAAATTGGCCTAAATATAGAACAGGGAAAGGGTTAAATCACCTAAATTCTTGTTTACTAAAATTCTGTTTAGAGGGGTTTTACTGTATAGTCTTTGATGCCTAAGTACATGACTGTGATACACATTATTTTCAGCAATCCCATATGAGGTGACACTATATACAGGGGATGTGCAGGGTGCAGGGACAGATGCCAATATTTTTGTCCAGATGTATGGCCAGAATGGCAAGACTGAATCCTACAATCTCCGCAACAAAACAGACAATTTTGAGAAAGGTGCCTGTGACAAGTTCAAGGTCAGTGCTCAGATAACTAACTCAGTGTTAAGCAGAAAGAAGGTTAATTCTAAATGCAGAGCATCAGGTAAATAGGCATACTCAGATACTAAAATCGTCATTTCTCCACCAAGCCCTATGTTGTGACCACTCTTTAGAATCGTCTCAAAGAGACATTTCTAAAAAGTGTTCAAAACACACAGTTTGGTGGAGAAATAAAGAAGTTATTCTTGAAAATGTTTTAATTAATGTATCTTATCTGGAGCTCTGTAAATGTCTGGGTACAGATATAAGCACACCCATTGTATGTTGTTCCATTTCTGGTCTGGACAGTATATATACTGTCAAGCGGCATGCATTTTCTCAAGGTATTCTAACATTCTTCCTTACAAACAAATCACATGCTCCACCATCAATGCCATATATAATTATGAGATATGGCACTGATTGAAATTTAACAATTTACCATAATGTTTTCAGAGAGTACCCTTAAGTATTTAGGTAGAAAAAACTTACCAGTAGGCAAATAGTACAGACCCAGATCAAACTGCTCCTCAAGTAGCCATTTGATCAAGGTCAACACTGTTTGTTATTATGTCAATTAAAATCCATGGTGATCATTATTACCATTAGGTTCTGGTGCACAGTTTTATTAGACCTGATAAACAATATACAGCTTGATAAAAGGCAGCATGTTTTGTAAATTTAACTCTTTTGACGCCAAATTTCTATTTGTAGTCTGCAATCAAGTTTTGTTTAAACATTCCAGCAAAGTAACGAAATGAGATAAATAAATGCAAATTTCAAAGGAATAAAGCACAGATATAGAACTGGAGATTGAGACAAAAAGTGAAGTTCCTGATCAGACACCGCCTGATCTGGGACTGCACTATTTGTCATGGTGCATTTTGCGACATAGGCGGTGAAAGGGTTACTGAAAATGTAACCCCTCACCTGAAAGAGATGCTTTTTTACGCCTTTACAGACAAAGTAGACCCAGATCAGATGGCTACTCTGTTTGTTTATTGAATTATATAGATCTGATTTTACAGTTGAGGCTAAACTTTCCTGTGCTGATATGCCATTATAGGAAATCAGGTAATAAATATTTATGATGTCCATTTATGTGAATGCTCATCAGGTTAGTGGTTATGGCTCTAGTATATTTTGCTTGTATGATATATAACATGTATTTTTCTCTGAATTATTCAGATTGAGGCTTTAGACATTGGCCGTATACAGAAGGTTAGAATAGGACATGATGGCACTGGGATGTTCTCAGGATGGTTCATGGATAAGGTTTGTTAATCCTTAAGCTGCTAAATAACTAAAATTGTCTCCCCACCCTTTTCAATAATAATTAAAAGGTTGTGTTAAAATTTATCATTGAAGAATATGATTTTATGACAAAGAGAGTAGGTCCTGAGGTCTACAATGTTTGGAAACAGCTTATATACATGATTTCCATACTTTAACCCTTTCCTTCATAAATACGCCTGTCTGCGCATCAGTAATAGTCACTTCTTGAAACTATTGTGATAAATAGAGCATTTGCTCCTAAGGAGCAAATGCTCTATTTATCACAATGGTTTCAAACAATACAATTCTAACATTTTTCTTTTCTGTGGTAAATGCTCCTTTTCGGTAGATTCATTCAAAGAGGTTGGATCTAAATATAGCCTATGAGGGAATGGTTCAAGGGTTAATTTCAGTACATGTTGTACTTACCACCCCAAGACATGTAAATTTGGCCTACATTATGACATTTCATATCTATTTGCTTTGGCTGTTCGGCCTGTTTACTTAGGATGTCATTGGTAAATTTATTAGTTTATTACCAGATGAATAGGTTCCTTAATCAATTATCATTTGAAACCAATTTTTGGCACTTTTAGGAGACAGCATTGTCCAACAGCTGATATAGTATTTACAAAGCTTTTTTGAGATAGTATTGTAATTTTAACCTCTCTTGATTTAGATAGTGATGTATGTCATGATTTAAAGATTTGATCGTGAAATAATGGTCAGTGATTGAATGACAAAGTTAATCATAGGATTCACAGAAAAACAGTTTATTGTAGGTTTCACCAAGGAAACAAATCTGTTTGCCTAATATGTTCATTGTATGCCACATAATCAATGCTTTGTGTATTACAGATGCTTATTCAGCGCAAACCACGAAGAGGAACCAAGAAGTTCCGCAGTATGTCTTTGTCATCTAGTCGGGACAGAGGGAGACCACACTCTAGAATGGGTCAAATGTCTGACTCTGATGATGAATCAGACATCAGCAGTGTGTCCAATTCACGGAGGCAAAGTCGAGTCAGAGGCAGATCCCCTAAACAGAACCTCAAGACGGTGAGTAAAAACAAATATGTACTTTCATCAGCCGCATCATGGGAAAAGTTTCCTTGGGAGATTTGCAAATGAATAGACCCAGACCAGTCACTGATATACTTTTTAGCCCATTTCCTCATATTAATCCCTTTTGACGCCTCTGTAAAAGTCACTTTTGAAACAATTGTGATAAATAGAGCATTTGCTCTTATGGAGCAAATGCTCTATTTATCACATTGGATTCAAAACTACACAATTCACTTCCTTTTCTCTAGTAAATGCTCATTTTCAGTAGTTTCATTCAAAGAGGTTTGATCTAGTCTATGAGGGAATGGATTATTTTCTCTACCAGCACACAATGTAGGCCCATATAAGATTTTCATTAACTTTGCTCTTTTCAGGTGCATGAAGAGGCAGAGGAATATGATGGAACAGAGACAGAGGACTATTGGTTCTTTGTGAACCGTTGGTTTGCCCGTAGTGAGGATGATAAACAAATTGTGAGGGAACTTATACCTACAGATGAGAGAGGGCGTCCTCTTAAAGGTGGCTTGGAGGGTAAGACTTGCTTTAGATTGAGTCAGTCCCAAGAATTAGTAACACTACAGGCCTGAGGTTGAGTCTGAGTTCATCAGACCAATCAGACGCTTGAGAATGATCTCTGACTCAGCAAAATATCATATTTAATAACCTGTGAACCAGATATATGTTCTTTATGTACTAAGGTTCTGGAGAACACAGTTGTCAGCTTTTCACTGATGCAGCCCTAAATTGATTGATTCAGCTTCTCCACAAAACCCAGTGGTGTGACCACTCTTTAGAATTGCCTGGAAGGCAAGATTCTGAAGAATATTCACAACATAGTGTTGTTGGAGAAATAATGGAACTATTCTTGAAAATATTTTAACCCTTTCCCTGTTCTATGTTTATTTCAAATTTCAATACCCACTGAATATTCATGAACAAAATAGTTACAATGAAACCTTGAAGGTGGAACATTGTAGCCATTTTAGAAAGCCAAGAAACAGAACTATTCAAATTCCTTTAGCAAACAGAGCAGACCCTGATCAGACGGCTCCTCTAGGAGCCGTCTGACCTGGGTCTACTCTGTTTGCAAATGCGTGAAACCGCGTTTATATGAGGGAAAGGGTTAATATATATATCTTATCTGGTCCTCTGATACAGTAAAACTATTTCTTCACATGTCAAAAATATTTCTTCACTTTTCAAAATCACAGTTAAAATACTTTACCCTTTGCAGAGATCTCATATAAAGTATTCCCTTTGCAGAGATCTCATATAAAGTATTCCCTTTGCAGGGATCTCATATAAAGTATTCCCTTTGCAGGGATCTCATATAAAGTATTCCCTTTGCAGAGATCTCATATAAAGTATTCCCTTTGCAGAGATCTCATATACAGTGCATGTGTATACGGGTGATGAGTTTGGTGCCGGTACAGATGCAAATGTTTTCGTTTGTTTGTACGGAGAAAAGGGAGACACTGGGGAAAGACAGCTGAAAGACTCGTCCACCAACATGAACAAATTTGAGAGAAAACAGGTAAGTCGATGTCATTTCACTTTGTGTATATACTTTTCATTGTAAAGTTTTACCTTTAGAATGCTCAAGCAAATGGATAGCAACATTTGTGATCAGCTGGGATCCTGAAGAGATGCTCAGTCACTGGGTATCTCATGAGGAGCCAAACTGATTGACATTAACCCTTTCCTCCATAAATACGCCTTTCTACGCCTCTGTAATAACCACTTCTTGAAACCATTGTGATAAATAGAGCATTTGCTCCTATAGGAGCAAATGCTCTATTTATCACAATGGTTACAAACTACATCATTCTAAAATTTTACTTTTCTCTAGTAAATGCTCCTTTTGGTTAGATTCATTCAATGAGGTTGCGTCTAAAAACAGCCTATGGAGGAAAGGGTTAAGATTATTTTTTGGTAGAGTTAGATATAGGACAGATGGCATTTAAAGTTGAAGTTCTGTAATAACTGACATCTGTTTGCTAAGCATGTAAAAGGTTAAGAACTGTGCAGCTTGATTCTTGTATTGTATATTAACCCTTTACTCCATGAATATTTATGTAAGAAATAGTAACATCATGAATATGAATTAGATTAATTATCATAAAACCACATGGACACAAGAAACTGTAAGAATCATATCTATATGTAAATGTACTGGTAATTCCATAAACAAACAGAGCAGACTTGATCAGACGGCTCCTGTAGGTCTACTCTGTTTGCAAAGATATAGAAAGGGGTATTTATGGAGTAAAGGGTTAAAGTTGACAACCGTTAGCTATACAAGTGAAAGTTTAAAAACTGTGCAGCTTGATTCTAATGTTGTATACTAATGAATTCCTTGAATAGGATTATTTACTGAAGAGGAAGTGGATCATATAGACCTCGCCACTAGCCTTTACAATATCAAACTCCTTCTCAAAACCCAACTAATATGTGACAAATACTTTTAAAATGAGTAGTAATAAAATGGTACATGTAATTAACTACTGTATATCACTTGTCAAAAATTCAATTCATGGTAAGTTTTGACTCATAATTTCCATGATGGTTGAAAGCAGCATCTACTGGAAACTTTGGGGATAAATTTTGCTGATTCTGGCCTGTGACTGTGTAGTTTTACAGCCTATCTTCAATATGCATACATGTAACTCTAAGATTAAGGCAATACCTGACAACTGTTTTTGGACCTAGGGGACAGGTCAAAGGCTTTTCACCTAGGCTACTGTGGTAAAATTCCCACAAAAACAATCTATTGCTAGGCTTTGTTATTACCAAATATCATAAGATGGGGGCTTGTCCAAGATTGCAGATAATAGATGTCTGAAATTGAATTTCTGATTCAAATATGTGACATTGTCCAAATATGGACGTTGCCAGCCAAAAGATCTTCGTGTCTTCATAAATCATGAGTTTTTGTAGGAAGGAGCTTCTGTCCAACCACCCAGTTTTTAAACATACCCTTGTTTATTCATTGAGTGGTGGCTTCTACTGAAGAATTTTATTTAAAGATCATAGCCAATATACCAAATTCGGTTATAAGAAATTATAGGAAACTTATGATATATTTCGTGTTATGATTTATTACCATTGTATTGTAATATGTTGTTATTAACCCTTTGCATACTGAATTATGTAATTTGATTCATCAGTCAATGAATATTATGGAGAAAAATGCCAGACAACATTGTTCTTTGCAGATTGTTGTTATTAAGGCAAGCAGTACAGACCCTGATCAGAGGGCTCCTACAGGAGCCCTCTGATCTGGGTCTGCACTGTTTGCAAATAACTGATACATTTGTTTCCTGCATATAAAGGGTTAACGAGACTGTGTAATACTGTATGCTATCATGCACAGCCAAATGGATGTAGTTACTGAATTTTGTGTAGGAAAGTCATAATATATTTAAAGTTATGTTCTTTGTTTATGGTATGGTAATGTTTACAGATGGGGCTTTGTTTAATATTAAGTCTTTGCATGCTGGTGGCAAATTTGTAATTAGTTATGGTCAAGATGAGAAGCTTAGTAATGTGTTGTCTCATCAGGATCCAAACTATATGACACCCATGATCAATTCTTTCATAGAAATTGTAGGAAAATTTTAGCCAGCAATATTTGCAGACAACCATTACTTAACATGCAAAGAGTTATAGAATGATGTTCACCAAATGGATGTTCAAATAGTGAAGATAAGACAACACTAAATATTGTCAGAGGCCTAGATGAGATGCGTAAATTAGAACATTTTCAAGAATAGCTCCTTTGTTTCTCCACCAAACCCTATTGTGTGACCACTCTTTAGAATCGTCTCTTTGAGACAATTCTAAAGAGTGGTCATAACATAGGGTTTAGTGGAGAAGTCATGATCTGGATGTTTGAATACGCATCTTTATCTGTTGCTCTGTATTGTATTCATTTCCCAATTACCCTATGTATTCAGACAGGTAGATTTAGACTCAGATCAAAAGGCTCCTTTAGGAGCTGTTTGATCAGCCTATGCTATTTTCTGCTATGTCAGTCACAAAATCAGGTTCCCAATTGACTTATTTCACTGTAAAAACTGGTTGAGAGGGAATAATGGGTGTCTGAATACTTAGCGTAATTAAGGAACATTATATTCTAGATTATAGATATCACTCACTGATTTGTTGATGATTGTTTTGGTGTAGATCGTACCCTTTTGTTGCAGCTGAGACAAAGTCATGTTTTTTGGGATTGTTTTCTGATTTGTTTGTGTTCTGAACTTTTCTTCCTGCCAGGAGTCTAACCTCTTTGAGAGAAATCAGGTACCTTTATTCTGTTCATGACAGCATGCATTCAACAGCATGATATATTGTTTTAAAACAGTTCTTGTTCATTGGTTACTATGATAGTGTCTTATTAGATGCATATCTTCTGAAGGTGTTACTAGGGTGTTTTAACGTTTCACCTGATGAATATTCATGAAATAATGACAGTGAATATTCATTAGCTGAACTTTTATTACTAAAGTATTATGAACACATAACGTTTTGGCCATGACAGAAACTGTAGAAACAGACCTTTATAATTCCATAAGCAAACAAAGTAGACCCTGATCAGATGACTCCCACAGAAGCCATCTGATATTGGTCTACTCTGTTTACAATGTCAAAAAACACCTCAGTTGAGAAATTGGTTAATAACAAAATCCTAATAAAATACTTATCCAACCATGGATTCAGAAGAAAGGAAATCAAATTAATATTGATACACAAGACATCAATGTGTGGTTTCAGAACAGTTTTAGTTCAGAAATGATGTGAGCCAAGTCACTAGAAAAGGGCATTCAAATATTACAAATATAGTAGATCTTCACCAGCCCATTGTTCACTCTGCAGTGTTAGTGGATATCTTGCAGGGGGCTCCAGACACCAGAGCTATAGATCTGAATGTATAATGATCTATCAAAATTCCTCATTTCTCTATCAAAACATATCTTACTGCTACAGTAACACATTAGAATTGATTCAGAGAATTGCCTCAATTCTCATGAGTGGCAGCATGATACATTTTGGCAGAGAATTTAAAAACTATTTGACTTAGATTTTCTAACAGCTCTTTGACAGATAACAGACAGTGAAGATCCTGATGAGGACCTGCTTTTGAAGCTAATGTCGCTGGTTGCACTGTCTTTACTTCCTGTTTCTGGTCACTTGGCTCATGTTGGAAAAGTTGACAGTATCCATACTGCATAGAGACTCCATGCTTATAACCCCCTGTGTTTGTGTCTAGTGTCATCATCATGTCGCAGTGTCCTTGTTATCACTGTCAGCCTCAGCAATGTTAGACTTAGTACAATTACCAGCATGTCTGTTATGTTGTCACCAAAATGACTCACAAGTTATGTTTCGATTAACCAACAATCTTTACAAAGTTTTTGCTTAACCCTTTCCCTGTTGAATATTCATATAAGAGATAATGACATTATGAATATGTATTAGCTGAATATTTATAATAACATGATGTTTTGGTATGGTGGAAGTTAGAATCATATCTATATAATTTCATAAGCAAACAGACCAGACCCTCATCAAATGACTCCTACAGAAGCCATCTGATCTGGGTCTACTCTGTTTGCGAAGGTGTGAAAAAGCATTTATATGAGGGGGAAAGGGTTAAATGTTTTATGTAAGCAGTTGAGATCCTGATGGGATACTGTATTAGCCAGTCAGCTAATTGATACCTGTATGATGACTTTTACAAGCAGCAATGATTCAGCTGAGATGCAAAGCTTTTAATCATTGACTCTGATCAATGTAGAACTGTTTGGGACCATCTTGATCTAGGTCTACATTATTTACCTAAGTTTTTTCTGGTCAAATATGCAGAGTAATTGTGTCATATGGATTTGAATTATCTCTAATAATTATTTTTGATACAAAAAAGGAAAAAAAACTGTACTTGAAGAAAACAGATTATAACATTTTTCATGTGAATTTCACAACCACTTCATTAACACACACACACACACACACATTTATTTTGATGCATTATCTTCACAGTGATAGTTTGACTTTTGCTGTGAAAAAGCACATTGTATGCTGAAAATATCACACCACAATAATCAATTCTATTACTGCTAGTGGCAAAGTCATGATTGTTATTTGCAAATAGTTTGGATCCAGATGTGATGCCAAGTAACTTGGTGTCTCGTCAGGATCCAAACTATTGGACACACCTTATTTTTATTATACCCCCGCCTTTAGGTGACGGGGGCACTAAGTTCCTTGTCTGTATGTCCGTCCTGTAAAATTTTCGTCAAAGATTTCTTGGCTTGTGTTAGCTGGAATGATTTGATATTTGGTCTGAAGTATAATCATAGTGAATTGAGTTGTACTGTATCTCCCCTTTCCAGGTCTGTAGTTCAACGGGGGTATCCGTGTCCCATGGAGACATTTTCTTTTATTTAAGAAAATGGAGAAAAAACAACTAATTAGTGCACAAAAGCTATTTGTTATTCATATTAAAACAATTTGTCAATACCAGGGGATTAAATAATGAATAGATTTTGATTACAGAATGATGGGTATCGATTTCAACCCTTTACTCCATGAATATTCATGTAAAAAGTAATGACATCATAAATAATAACTAGATTTATTGTTATAATAGCACATGGACACAGGAATTTTTAGCTATGGCAGAAACAGAAGAATCATATCTATATTATATCATAAGCAAACAGAGCAGACCCTGATCAGATGGCTCCTACAGGAGCCGTCTGATCTGGGTCTACTCTGTTTGCAAAGGTTCAGAAAAGTGTACATGTATTTATGGAGTAACAGGTTAACACAAAGAGTAATGTCTACTTTGCTCCAGTTCTCAAAAGTTAGATTTCTAGTACCTCAGTGTTTCATTTGGATCCAAACTATTTGCGAAAGTTGTCATTAATTCATTCATTGTATTGAAATAACTAAACAGGAAAAGATGAAATTCACTAACATGTAAATAGGATAATTATGTGGCATAAAAAGCAGTTTTAACTTTAACAAACTGTGTAGAACCATATCATTAGGGTCATTCTAAGATATCAAGGTTTGTGCTGTCAAAAGTCAACCATTTTTCAATTAATAGTTTCTACTCCATTAATCGATTGCTGATTTTTCAAAGTGGAGTGGTCCATATTTGTTCAGACAGTAGAGTCCATTAGGCAGGTCAGGATAAACTTTGTTGAAAAGAACTTGGAATGGCAAACAGTTTAGGACCTGAACATATGGTTCTTTCAGGTACCCTCTGATCTACATTGTCTACATTGTTTTCAAATGCATTGAGCTCATGCATAGAATTACAGAAGTTCATCATTAAATGTCCTCATTCTAGTAATTGTTCAGTGTAACCCTGTGACAAGTTTAGCCAGTTTCTGCTGTCATTTTGTTTCCCTTAACCCTTTACTTGGTGAATATTCTGATGAGAAATAATGACCTCATGGATATTCATTAGATAAATGTTATGGTAACTGCATACAAACAAAGGAGTTTTTGGCAATGACTGAAACTGTAGAATCAGATATATTGATTCATAAGCAAACAGAGCCGACCGTGATAAGACGGTTCCTACATGGGCCATCAGATCTGGGTCTGCTCTGGTTTCAAAGGTGTCAGAGACAATTATTTATGAGGGAAAAGGTTAAGTATAGATGATGTTGTTCATCCATTACATGTACCTACATAGGCCTTTGTTTCAAGAGCTACATAAAATGTCATACATGTATATGTAGATTACTTGTCATATTTTCCTTAGTAGTATGTTTTGTGAGACTTTGATAGTTAACCATTTGAGTGATAATAGATATTCCAGGTGGACTGGTCCATTAGTACAGGGGTCCACTAACTCTAAAGGCCTAACCCTTTATTCCATAGAGAAACCTTTAACCCTTTACTCCATGAATATTCATGTAAGAAATAATGATATCATGAATATTAATTAGATTAATTAGTTATAATAGCACACAGACACAGGAAATTTTAGCTTTGTCAGAAACTTTAGAATCATATCTAGACTATATTATATCATAAGCAAACAGAGTAGACCCTGAGCAGACAGCTCCTATAGGAGCTGTCTGATCTGGGTCTACTCTGTTTGCAATTGTGTGAAAAGGCCTTTATATGAAGGAAAGGGTTAAATACCTTTCAAACAAAGCAGATCCAGATCAGATGGCTCCAGTAGGAGCCATCTGATCAGGATCTACTCTGTTTGTTTATGACATAGCATAGACCTGTTTGTCAAGTGTTTGACTGGTAAAACTTACCTTGTTTGTGATTCCATTGTAAATTTACCACTAACTTACGTTTGTCTGAATATTCATGGAGTTTAAAATAGGGTTAAATTTGCTAGAGGACTTTGAATGACAAATAGTGCAGACTCCAATCAGAGTGCTCCTGTAGGAATCCTTGGATCTGGGTCTGCATTGTTTGCAAATGCCATTTTATGGCACTCAAATGGTTAATTTCCATTTAAAAAATCTGCAGATTTCTTGTACATGTATACAATGCTAATTCAATTTTGTGTTGATTTAGGTGTTATTTGCTATTTAAGCTTCAAACATTGATCGTTCTTGCTGTTACATTTTCTTCATAGGACAATTACCGTACATTAAATATATTGATTTACAAGTGTGTTATGGATCGCTTCAGGTGATACGGGGTTCTATTTTGCCTTGTTTTTGTAGTGCTTATGGATGTTTTAGTCAGTTTAAGTGACGATTCAAACAGATTTTTATTCTTATTGACAAAGAATTGCTTAAGTTTTGTTTTTGCAATGGAAACTTGAAGCTTTTTTTATGAGTTGTTCACCCATTTGCAACTTTTCACATGCTATGTTTCATTGATTATTTTCTGCGGACTGAAGCCCTTTTGGAGAGACAATGTGGAAATGTATATTGAAAGTCTTGGTAGCCATGGTAATATGTCACTATAAATCACTACATAGTTCATGATCATAGCACCAACCAGCGCTTTTGATCCAAACCTACCTATACCTCTGTGCTTTATCATAATCGTAAGCCTTTGCCTGTTGCAGCCCTCAAACCCATGGTATCCAGGCAGCTTTCACAACAAATTCAATGATTCCTGTCCATTTTTGAACATTGAACACATACTTCTTTGCAGTCACCAGTCGTCTTTAGGCCTATCATAGTCCTCATATTAATTTTTTAATCTGACTAGTTGATCACCATATTGTTGTTTATGAAAAAACAGTTGCTATGGCCAACCCCATATACTGCGTATTTACCCAAGTCCAGCTCATAAAAATGCATCATAAATATTTGCATGATGTTATGCTTAGGTGTTGGGTTATAATGTTACCAATATTACACTTGTACAAGTCATTTATGAATTTATGTTAACCCTTTCCTTCATATAAACATATTTTCACGCATCTGCAAACAGAGTAGACCCAGATCAGACGGCTCCTATAGGAGCCGTCTGATCAGGGTCTGCTCTGTTTGCTAATAGAATTTGAAAGATCTGTTTCTCTACTTTCTAAAATGACTACTATGTTCCACCTTTCACATTTCATTATAACTATTGTGTCCATGAATATTCAGTATTGAAATTTGCAAAGAACATAGAACAGGGAAAGGGTTAAAGGTTTTTACAATTTTGCATACCATCAGTTAATTATAGATCACCGATGCAAACTGTTTGTCTGCCGCTGAGATGCTGATCCAATTGGCGTCTCATCAGGATCAATTTGTTTGACACATGTTGAAAAGAAATATAACAAGAAATTCAAATGGATTACACAATTTTGCAGATAACAATTATTTAGTTTAATAGCCCTTTACTCCATATGTATGTACATACATTAAACCTCGCTAATGTTACCACCTAAAAGAGGTATTATTCTGGGTGCTAGATGCAGGTGGTACATGTAGCTTAATGCAGGACAAAAGTAATGCAGAAAGCTCCTAGAGGAGCTTTCTGCATTACTTTTGCCCTGTATTAAGCAACCACCTGCTTATAAAGACACCCATGTTTATTCATTAAGTGGTCGCATTAGAGGGGTTCTACTGTATATACCTTTTGGCACCATTGCAATCAATGCAGTCCCAGAACAGATGGCTCCTCTAGAGGCTGTATGATCAGGGTCTGCTCAGTTTGCTTATGAAACTATATATGTCTGATTCTGCAGTTTCTGCCATGCTATGATTTCCCTTATTTATGACGCCTTTATAAAAAATTCAGCTTATTGATGTTTGTACATGTACATTATTTGTAACATGAATATGCATGGAGTAAAGGGATGAAGTCTTTTGATAGTGCCTACCGGAGTTTTATGTTTCAGTTTTTAGATAAGATATTGTCATACTGCTGAGATTTGAAAACTACAAAAACATGTTTAATTGTAAATAGTATTTCTTGCATGCATAGATTTTGTTTTACAAATTCTGTAAATAACTAAAAGCAAAAGTTGTACTTTTCAATGCATTGAAATCATTAAAAAAACAACATTGTCATTCATCGTCATAACAGTATGATTCTGCATGGGCTTTGAAAATAATTTTCCAATATCATATCCAGGGTAAGAGAATGTTCTATTGGTTATGCCAACAGTGTAGACAAGTCACCATACTTAAAGTGTATGAAAACAATGCAAAATGCATGTATTTTGTCATTCCTAACAATTTGGATTCTGCTGAAACACAGAGTTTTTCAGTGTCTCATCTGGATCTAGATTGTTTGCAAAGGTGATGAAATTGCTGCTTGCATACAAGAGCTCAATAGCACTGTTTAGAATAAGGTTGACATATACATGTACATGCAAAGGGGAAAACAAGGAACCACTTATAACCAATAGGATCTGAAGATCATTTAACAGACAGTGATATTAATTAAAGGAAGGTAATAACTATTATTATTGACTTATTTTATAAGTTACCTCCCTTTTATCTTTATAATTGTGACTTATAAACAGTTTGAGTTTTTAAAAGGTTAACTCCCTTTGAGTACAGTTCAGCCCTCATCCTGCGAAGTATGACTTGCCTATTAACCCTGGCATCTCAGCAGGATCCAAGCTGAAGTTTTATAACGTAAACTTTTCAAGGAAATTTTTGAATCAGATCTGTATCATGTCAAAAGCAAACAGAGCAGACCCTGATCAGATGGCTCCTATAGGAGCCATCTGATCTGGGTCTACTCTGTTTGCAAATGCGTGAGAACGTGTTTATATGAAGGAAAGGGGTAAGTACATACAATATTTACCCTTATCCTTACAGGATAAGGGTAAGTGAAGATTAAGCCTATTGGTAAAATCAAGAAAATATTCTAATATTTATTCTTATTACTATACACAGGAGGACATTTTCATAGTCAAGGCAATAGAATTAGGCAAGATGACGAAGCTTAAGATTCGCCATGACAACAAGGGCGGTGGGGCAGCCTGGTTTCTGGACAGGATTGAGGTGGAGGATCCTAGGAGCAAACACCCGTAAGTTGTTTATTTGTCTTAGTTACAGATGTGAAACATTCTCTAAAATGATCAAACAGTGTTATTCTTGATTATAACTTTCTTTTGCTTGATGGATTTTTCTCTGTAAATTTATATTTGAGTAACATACCCCTCTCTCTTATAGAGGGATGCCTTTTGGCTCCTTTGCACACAGAACAGAACCAGATCAGACAGCTCCTGTAGGAGCTATCTTCTTTGCTTAAGAAATGGTATAGATCTAATTCTATAGTTTCTGCAATGGTAAAAATTATTTTGGTGAAAAACCTTTTTTCTTCATACCTATACAATTTTACCTCTTCATAAACAGTGTAGACCCAGATCATATATCTCCTGTTGGAGTTTTGTGATCAAGGTCTGAATAATAATATACATTTGATTCTTCAGTGTTTGACATAGCCAAAACTTTCCATAACACATATTTTCATATCTAATACAAATTGTATCTATTTTTGCAGATATTTCTTCCCATGTCAGAGATGGCTGTCTACTAAGCAAGATGACGGACAGATCAGTCGAGAGCTTGTGCCTGTGGATGCAAGCCTGAAGAACAAGCTGGCCGGAGGAGATTCTCAGGCAGTACGCAAGGAGATTGCCCTTGAAACCAAAGGTTGGTAAACTGCTAGTAGTAAATTTTAAATGCCTTTATAACAGAGTAGTCCCAGGTCAGATGGCTCCTTCTCTGTTGACCCTTTCCTCCATAGACTATTTTTAGATCCAACCTCTTTGAATAAATCTACCAAAAAGGAACATTAACTAGAGAAAAGGAAAATTTTAGAATCTTGTAGTTTGAAACCATTGTGAAAAATAGAACATTTGCTCCTATAGGAGCAAATACTCTATTTATCACAATGGTTTCAACAGGTGACTATTACAGAGGCATAGAAAGGCATATTTATGGAGGAAAGGATTAATATAGATCTGATTCTACAGTTCCTGCTATGGCCCAAAATTCCTTCATTCATCTACCATTATAAAAAATCAAATTAATGAATATTCATGAAATCATAAATTATTATATAAATATTTATAAGGTCATAATTTCTATATGAATATTCATGAGGTAAAGAATTAAGTGGTGTGGCTTTAGAGTAATTACACTTTTCACTGAATTTATTTATATATTGGCAAACTTCTTGGTTTTGGTAGACATGAAAGCTGGTTTCATTGCTGTACATTTCTTATTTGTTAATATAAGCAAAAGGAAAAGTGAATTGTTACTGATGATGAGGTATTTAACCCTTTTCTACATAAATGTGCCCTTCTACACCATTGCAAACAAAATAGACCCATATCAGACAGTTCCTGTAGGAGCCATCTGATCGGGGTCTGCTTTGTTTGCTTATGAAATAAAAATAGGTATGGTACTGCAGTTTTCTGCCATGGCCAAACAGGACTCGTTCATATGCAATTATAAAAATTAATCAAAGTATTACTCATGATACTTGAATACCGGTAGTTATGGAGTAAAGGATAAATGTATTATTGAATAAATAGTGTGTTGTTAAACACTGTTGTCTGTGTATTTTTCAGCTGCCATGCAGACATACCATGTGAAGGTTACAACTGGAACAGTGTGGGGAGCAGGAACTGATGCCAATGTCTACTGTGTGCTGTTTGGAGAAAACGATGACACTGGTCAGTTAACCCTATACTCCATAAATATGCACTTCTATGCTTATGCAAACAGAGTAGACACAGATCAGACAGCTCCTGTAGGAGCTGTCTGATCTGGGTCTGCTCTGTCTGCTGATAAATGAAATAATATGAATATCTGTGATATCATTTTTTTTACTTGAATATTCATGAAGTAATAGGTTAACCCATTAACTCTATCTCTTTGAATGCTGAATTTACTACAATGGTTTAAAAAATCTAAATTTTCTCCCTTTTCTAGTAAATGCTCCTTTTCAGTAGATTTATTCAAAGAGGATGGATCTAAAAAATAGCCTATGAGGGAATGGGTTAAAAAACATCCATGTATATTCATTGAGTGGTCACTTTAGACAGGTTCTACTGTAAAAGCTTCACATTTTGGGCGGTTCAATTTTTAGCCAGCAGTGTAGACACAGACCAACCACCACTGTCAGGTTTCTTATGTTATTTATTTTGTTACTTACTCATACAATGTATATTGCAGGAATGGTCATGTTGAAATCCTCTCGTACCCACACTAATAAGTTTGAGTCTGGCAACACCGATGAGTTTCAAGTAGAAGCAGTGAACATCGGAGAACTGAAGAAAATCAAGTAAGACAACAGTAACTGTTCTTAAAATCAAATCAAGTAAAACCTCTCTGAAGTGGAATTTTGATAAAGAAGAAATTAGGTCTTTTAAGGCAGGTGACTACGTAATGCAGGATGAAAGTCATGCTGATAGTTCCTGTTTTAACTTTCTGCACAACTTTCGTCCTGCATTAAGCTGCCACCTGCCTAATGCTTGAAGACCAACATTGATGCTAATTTTAATGTATAAATGGGAGACTGGTCCAGAAGAATCAAATCGACTGATATCATTTTCATGTTATATTTAATGAATTTCAAAATAGTGTTGTTTTTTGTTGGTATGGGGTGGGGATAGTAATGTTGAGTCTTAATTTTGAAAAATCCCAACATGATAGCCACATTAGGATTTAACAAAGAAAAAAATATCCCCTTGAATGTTTAATTTTCAAAGTGAAATGGTCCATTATTGTTTAACATCAAAGTTCATTCAGGATTTTGAAGGAATACAGAGCAAACCCTGATCAGAGGACTCCTCTACGGCCCCCTGATTTGGGTCTACACTTTTGTCAAATGCTTGTTTTATATTGAAAAAATGTGGGTTATTTTTTATAGAATTGGCCATGATAACGCTGGTGGTGGGGCTCCGTGGTTTTTGGACAAAGTTTGCATTGATTGCCCATCACTAGGCAGAAGCTGGACATTCCCAGCGAACAGATGGTTGGCGAAAAATAAGGGAGATAATCAGTTGGAGGTGGAGTTGTTTCCCCAGGATCTGGCAACAGAGGAATACATCAAATGTAAGCATGTTTTTTTTGTTGTTTTTAGCTCACCTGAGCCGAAGGCTCAGGATGAGCTATTGTGACCGCTCTTTGTCCGTCGTCCGGCGTCCGTCCAGCGTCCGGCCACATTTTCAAACGACATCTCCTCTGAAACGGCTGACCCGATTTTAACCAAATTTTGTCAGAAGCATCAGTGGTTAAGGGGAACGAAAAGTTGTTCACATTATGACCCCCGTACCAAAAATGGCCCCGTCCAAGGGCTTATCAGTTTTTCATAGGAAAATATTTAAAAATCTTCTTCTGAAACTGTAAGGCCTAGACCATTGATATTTGGTATGTAGCATGAACTAATGGTCCTCTACAAAGATTGTTGAAATTATGACCCGAGCCAAAAATGGGCCCCCCAAGGGCTTATCAGTTTTTCATAGGAAAATATTTAAAAATCTTCTTCTCTGCATGATCTAATGGTCCTCTCCAAAGATTGTTCAAATTATAAACCCTGGGCCAAGAATGGCCCGGCCCAAGGGCTTATCAGTTTTTCATAGGAAAATCTTTCCCCTGGTCCTCTGCCAAGAATTTTCAACTTACGTCTCGACCTTGGCGAAACTTGGTCCTGCCTTGGGGCTTATCAGTTTTTACATGGGAAAAATATAAAATATTTTCTTCTTAAACCATAAGGCTTAGACCTTTAATTAATGGCATGCAGCTTTGCCTTGTGGTTCTCTTCCAAGGTTGTACAAATGATGACTTCTGGGTCAAAAATGGCCCTGGCCTGGGGGTTATCTCAGGTGAGCGCTTCAGGGCCTCATGGCCCTCTTGTTTTAATTATTGAAAGGAAATATTTTAAAGGACTGGGGATCTTGAGAAAAACATAAGAAATCATTACATTTGTTCTTTTGAATGAGTTTATCTTGAACTGCTTTGAAGCAACAACTTAATGAATGAATACTGGTGTGTTATGTGAGCTTTCTGCATAATGTTTGGCCTATGTTATCTTTTACCTGAGTAGATCCAGGTCTGACAACTCCTGTAAGAGTCTTCTGGCCAGTGTCTGCTCTGTTTGCTTGGTAATCAAATAGATCTGATTCAACAGTTTCTGCTATTGCAAAAAATTCTTATGTTCATATACAATTATAAAAATATGGCTAGGATGTCATTATTTCTTACATGAATATTCATCAGATAAAAGGTTAAGCTACCAGCTGATTTAAATACCCAGACTTGTTTTAGTGGTCACAGTATAGAAGTTTTGCTGTTATGTAAATAAGAAAAATAAGAAGATGTGGCGCAGATGTTCCACACTTAGTTTCCAAGTACCGGTACATGTAATTACTGGTATGAAGATTAATTTGATGATGATTTTACTCCACCAGGTATTCCATATGAGATTGTGACTTACACGTCAGACATGACGTCGGCGGGGTCGTCAGCCAACGTGTACATACAGCTGTATGGTAAAGATACATCAACCATGCAGAAGGAACTCTGCATCAGTAAACTGGAGCGCAAGGACAAATTTAAGAGGAAGTCAGTAGACACTTTTGTTCTAGAGGTGAGGTCAATCTCCACTTCATTCCATAAGTTAAATTTTTACAGCATGACAAGAGTTATAACTGTAGTAAAATATTTGTTTCTCGTAATACAGGTATCTCTAATTTAAAGATGTATTACGCGCATTTTTCGTATTAATCAATTAACATCAGAAGCTGTACACATATACATACAATCAAAAATAATGCGTACAACCCATTTTCCGACAGGATGTTTTTGTTCAGCTTAATATTATCGCTCTCAGTATACTGCTAAATTATTAAAAAGGAGCCTCCTTTTTAGAAACAGGAATTGTGCGGAAATCAGCTGGCAATTTCGGCCAAGTTCTGAATGACTCGGATTCTATTTCGGAACAACGCTTTGAATATAATATAAATTAGGTTTTTATCACATGTACAATGGCCGACACTGGTTGTTGACCTACATATACATCGAATGATTATTTCCGGTATGTAAATTTCAATCTTACGACAGAGTCGGGCCAATGGCGAATGCTGTTCCGTTGGTGTCTGTAGCAATCCATTTTCCTATTTTTCGACACAAACAATCATTTCTTGAACTTACTGTTTAGTGTTAAATAAGTGTTAAGGTACATCGATTCCGATTCTGAAGTCAGTTTGAAATGCAAAATTTGCGGAAATTTGCACAGCATACATCTTTAAGTAAAATTAATTTAGAATGATGATGTTTGTTTATAACTTTAAAACTTTCAATATTTTCATTTGTTAGCTGGAGGATGTTGGAGATACCATTGAAAAAATTCGTATTGGCCATGATAACTCTGGCCTGACTGCTGGCTGGCATCTGGAGAAGGTTACTGTAAGACGGCTGCATGAAACTGGCAGGGTGAGTTATCTCCCTTCATATTTCAATGTGTAACTTCCAAGCTTACATTTCAGTTTTACAGTTTTACTAACTGAACAAGTAGATTATTATAAAAAGAAGCACTTGGATTAAAGAAATATAGAGTTTTGAATATTTAACAAGAAATATTTATTTATTTGTTACGTAATATATATTTATAATTATGTATTTATGTTAACTTTTCATGACAATCATGCACAGATGCTTAAATCATTTAACATTATAGCAATACATTAGTACAGATAGTTAGACTTCTCTGCTAACAATTTTTATCAAATCAGTATTAGAAGCGACTGATTTATTTTAGCTACAGTCAATGGCAATAAAATTTCCTCTAATATTTTAAATATATAGGGTTCGAAGAGAGTTCAGGTAAGTTTAAATAGCATACCTGCCATGCCTTCAAGACACACTTTTTACCCTCAATCCCTATCACTGTTAGTTTGTTGCTTACCTTACAATACAAGACCATATGCATTTTGTCTTTGAACACAATGGGAAAATTTGTAAGAAACTGAAAGTGTACAAATAGTTTGCATCCAAAAATGAGATACTTAACCCTTTCCCTGTTTAATAGTCATGTAAGGAATAATATCATCATGAATATTTATTAGCTGAATTTTTATGATGGCATATGAATACAAGATGTTTTGACTGAGGCAGAAACTATAGAATCAGATCTATATTCTACCATAATCAAACAGAGCAGACCCTGATCAGACAGCTCCTATATGAGCCATCTGATCTAGGTCTATTCTGTTTGTGAAGGCATTGAAAGTCGCATTTATGGGGTAAAGGGTTGATACATAATTCTGCATCAAATTTGGATCCAAACTACTCAAAACAGATTAAACTACAATGTATTGAACTGATCATGCACATACTACTGGTAGTGTAACAAATAGTGTAGACCTTGATCAAACATCTCCTGGAGGAGCAGTTTGATCTGACTCTGCACTATTTGCCAATGTTGGTAATTACAGTAACACTCTTGCTACTGTTGCAGAGTCAGCTAATGACATGTAAACAATGCCAGCATGGATCAGAAAGGAGCACTCCGATCAAGTTTCTAGCAGATAATGTTCTTTTTTACCACATAATGAACTGGTTGTCTTAACCCTTTCCCTGTTCTATGTTTATTCCAAATTTCAATACCTACTGAATATTCATGGACAAATCCGTAATAATGAAATATGGAAAGTGGAACATTATAGCCATTTTAGAAAGTAAACAACAGGTCTATCAAATTCCATTAGCAAACAGAGCAGACTCTGATTAGACGGCTCCTATAGGAGCCATCTGATCTGGGTCTACTCTGTTTGTAACTGCATGCAAAAACAAAAGGGTTAAAATGAAACAGAAATGTAAATTTTAAAAGTGCAATATTTTAAAACACTGGACAAATTTTGAATTGTGTCAAGCTTTAAACCATATGGTCTTGTTGATCTTTTAGGCAACAGTACAAACTGTTGTGATTAATTATCTGTTTAGCACAACTCTTTGAATGCTGAATATTTAATGTGGAATGGTCCATCACATAAATAGCGGTATCAAACTGACTTTATAATGTATAGTCATGTTGAAAATCATACAGGTACTTAACCTTTTACTCCATAAATATGCCTTTCTAGGATTTTGCAAACAGAGTAGACCCAGATCAGATGGCTTCTGTAGGAGCTGTCTGATCAGGGTCTGCTCTGTTTGCTTATGAAATAATATAGATATCATTCTACAGTTTCTGCCATCACTATATATTTCTGTGTTCATGCGCCATTAAATAAATCCAATATTTATGATGTAATTATTTCTAACATAAATATTTATGGAATAAAAGGTTAACCAAATAGTTCCATATAGAGCAATTTTGAGTGTAAATGTTACGAAATAGTTATTAAGAAAATATAAAAACTGCAACAAATTTACTTGAATGCATACCTAATATTGAAAAAAATCCCTTTTGACCAATTACCGGTAATTGGTTAAATCAGTAGAACTAGTGGAAACTACATGCAGCTCAGTCATTCCACCTGGTCTATTGGAAGATTGAGTAATGCAGACAGGCTTTTCAAAATTTGTTCTATATAGATTTTGTCAGTTTGAAGGTTTAGTATGAATTTCCACATGACTGTGTATAAATCACAAAGTCAGTTCAATACCACCTCCTTTAGTTCATCATTGTTTCACCCTTTCCCCAATGGAGACACCTATAAATCCCTTTGCAGACATAACAGATCTAGATCAGATGGCTCCTGCAGTAGCTGTCTGATCAGGGTCTACTCTGTTTGCTTATGGAATTATATAGATCTGGTTCCACAGTTTCTGCCACAACCAAAATATTTTGTGTTCAAATGCATGAGGTCCCTATTTTTACATTAACCCTTTATGTTAGGGAATTGAATGCATTATACCATTGCAAACAGTGTAGAACCAAATCAAAGGTCTCTTAGGGAACCTTTTGATCAGGCTCTGCTCTGCTTGTTATAATAAAATAATTTTCTTCAGTGATAAATTTTGATACAATGTTTTGATAATTAATATTCATTAAGGGAGGGGTCAGTTTTAATTATTTTTTATAATTGATATTCATTAAGGGAGGGGTTAGTTTTAATTATTCAGCAGATCGAGGATCCATAGTAAAGGGTTAATGGTATAGTCCATTTGACATGAAAGATTAAATTTTCTAGTTTATTTTGACCAGAGGGTTCTTCAGTGAGCTCTTTGATCTGGTTGTACACTAATTGCAAGTAGATGTTTGAACTCATTTCCACATGCAAAGGGTTAAAAGGTATCATTTGTAGAATATGGTTTTCTTCTAATGCATGCTTTGTTGTTGTCTTACACGTATACATTTACTCCACAAAAACGCTTTTAACACCTTCGCAAACAGAGCAGGAACCATCTGATCAGGGTCTGCACTGTTTGGTTTTAAATAATACAGGTCACATTCTACAGTTTCTGCCATGGCAAAAGATTCATGTGTTAATATGCCAGTTCAAAACTTAGTCTAATTAACCCTTTCCTTCATAAATATGCCTTTCTACGCCTCTGTAATAGTCACTTCTTGAAACCATTGTGATAAATAGAGTTTTTGCTCCTATAGGAGCAAATGCTGTATTTATCACAATGGTTTCAAACTACAAAATTCTAAAAAAAATACTTTTCTCTGGTTAATGCTCCTTTTCGGTAGATTAATTAAAAGAGGTTGGGTCTGAAGTGATTGTTTCTTACATGAATATTCATGGAGTAAAGTGTTAATACTTGATATTTCTTCAGTCTCTACTATAAGATCTGAAAGCTCAGTGTTGATTTTTGATTGAAACACCTTGTACACCTTTGCAAACAGAGTAGATCAAGATCAGACAGCTCCTGTAATATCTGTCTGATCAGGGTCTCCTCTGTTTCCTTATAGAATGATACAGATCTGATTTTACAATTTCTGCCATGTCAAAAAACTTCCTTGGTCATATGCCATTATTAAAGCTCACTTCATTGATTTACAAAAGGGCATTATTTCTCACATGAATATTCATTAGATAAAAGATAAAGTCATAGAAATGCATATTTATGGAGTAAAGGGTAAATCACCCTTTACTCCCTAAATATGCATTTCTATGACTTTGCAAACAGAGTAAACCCAGATCAGATGGCTCCTATAGGAGCCGCCTGATCAGGTTCTGCTCTGTTTGCTTGAGATATAATATAGATATGACTAAATATTCTGCCACTGCCAAAAATTCCTTTTCCCTATCATAAAAATTAATCTAATGAATATTCATGATGTCATTTTATTTCTTTCATGAATATTCATGGGATAAAAGGTTAACCGTTTACCTGTTCAATATTCATGTGTTTTAGCTAAAAAATTTATAAAGGCATATGTACAGACAATTGTTTGGTATCGGTAGAAACTGTAGAGTCAAATCTATTGTAATTTCATAAGCAAACAAAGCGGACACCTATAGGAGCCATCTGATCTGGGTCTACTCTATTTGCAAATGTGTGAAAAGGCATTTATATGAAAGAAGGTTAAACATTCATTCACTTGACTTATTAACTCTTTCACTGCAAAACTTTGTTGATTTCAAGTTTCTTTTTTTTCCTTCTGTTTATTTCATAAATCTTGATGACAGTATTAAATGGTTTTGATCCTAATGAGATATAGAATCACTTACCTTCTCATAAGAACCCAAACTGTGTCACATTCTTATTCTGTTTTTGAAAAGAAATAGAATGGTCATCTTTGTTTATTGACCAAAAATCATAATTTTATTGATAATGTAAAGGTGATTTTGAGAAATAAATACCAGTTGATTAGTTAAGTACATTTTAACAAATGTGAATGTTTTCAGTTTCTAATTTATAACTGTAGTATTATATAATTGTAGTGTTATATAATTGTAACATTATATATTTGTTCCATTATATAGTTGTACCATTATTTTGTAGCATGATATATTTGTAACATTTAACCCTTTTCACTCATAGAAACACCTTAGTCCTTCTGATGTCTTTGCAAACAGAGCAGACCCAGACCAGACAGCTCCTGTATGAGCCATCATATCAGGGTCTGCTCTGTTTGATTATGGAATAATATAGATCTGATTCTACAATTCCTGGCATGGCCAAAATTCTTTTTATGCCACACTAAACATTATTCTTATTAATATTCATGAAGTCATTCATTCTTTTATAAATATTCATGATGTAAAGGGTTGATAGTATCACACTTTTGTTAATACATTCATTAGTGTACTAATATTCCATTATCTATAAAACATTCAACTCAGACTCTGTCTTAATGACTCCTTGTATGCCAATAAGAGACAGATATTTAGAGACTGGGTAACTGACAGGGTAGAATGTTGTAACCATGCTAACTATCATGGGTAACTGACTTAGACAGGGTATATTAATGTAACCATGCTAACAATCATTCTCTAATATTATTTCTAACAACAGCTTGATGCCCACATGCCTGAGGATTTGTCGGTAAATCTACAATCATTTGGTTTTGCTTCGCTTTTTTAACAATGCCAGCTTAATGCCACCGTTGTGGAATACAGACAAGTCTATTCAGATAGAACGGTCCTATTGAGTTCTCTTCATTTCTTTGACATGAGCAATGTCATGGAAGACGTGCACATGGACTTTAATCCTTTACTCCGTAAATATGCCTTTTTACACCATTGCAAACAGAGCAGACCCAGATCAGACGGCTTCTAAAGGAGCGATCTGATCAACGTCTGCTCTCTTTGCCTATGACAAAATATAGATCTGATTCTACAGTTTCTGTCATGATAAAAAAAGACTGATTCTAGGTTTTAGCTTAACCCTTTTCCAGATAGAGACATCTTTCCATGCCTTTGCAAATAGAGTAGAACCATGTGAGACAGTTCCAGTAAAAGTCTTCTGATCAGGGTCTGCTCTGTTTGCAAATTGAATCATATAAACCTGCTTCTATAGTTTTAACAGAGCTAAATATTCCTGTGTTCATGAACCACTGTAAAATTAATTAATATTAATGATGTCTTTATTTCTTACATGAATATTCATGGAGTAAATGGTTAAATGTTTACCAGTTTTATAATTTACCATTATTCTGAAGAGTTCGTAAGAGCCTATATGCAGAGGTGTTGGATGCTTATCGCTAGAATAGAGATAAAATTGAAAAGATTGTTTTTTGCTAGAAAATAGATAGTAATAAAGAGATATATGTGATCATGTTCCATTTACCTGCAATATAATATAGGAGACTTAAGTTTTGTCTGTCCTACAGTCATGTCTGTTCACATATCAGTCCTTCATTGTGTATGTTTGTCAGCTGACCTACCTAACTTTTTGAGTGTCCATCTCTCTGTCCGTACAGAGCAACAGATAAACATACATACCAAACTCTCCGTTGAAGTTTTACCCAACTCTGTTATTCTCTATTTTCAAAAGTGTCCAACACTCCTGGTAATTCCTGACTTCGAGATTTGGCTAAGTTTATATTTCTAGACTTTTTGTTACGCTGCCACCACCAAGTTTTAGCTTAAAACTTGGAAAATTGTACTCTATGTCATGTAGCAAAATAGATAACCAAGGATAAATTTCTACTACAATATTTATTTCACTTTCATTCAGATCATCCAACTGCAAAGTTATATCCAAACTGTAAAGTATCAGATATTTAGGAAAATAGTTCCAACAGAATATACTGGCTAGCTGCTATCAACTTTTCAAGACAAAGAGAAAGACTAAGAGGCTTCTGAGTTTATATACTCTCATGGGACCGGCAATTTTGCCGGTACCTTAAAGGTCATTCATTACCTCAAAGGTCATTGCCGGACCCCAGTAAAACTAATAAGCCAAGCCTGATAACATCTACATGTAAATTTAGAACCACAGCACAGCAACCAGTAATTCTACTAGTACTGATGTACTCTTAACAGATAAGCCTTGCTACAAAGAAGATAGAGAAATTGTAGTATGCTTAACTTATAAATTTATCACACTACCCCCACCTTGGCTTTTGGTGCGTCCTCGTACCAAAGTTTCAATGGCTCAGATTCATTCAATCATGAACTAGGACTACCACTACTTATTTCAGAAAATGGTCCTAAAGGTAATCT
Source organism: Azorinus chamasolen (assembly GCA_963576725.1). NCBI lineage: Eukaryota > Metazoa > Mollusca > Bivalvia > Cardiida > Solecurtidae > Azorinus > Azorinus chamasolen. The sequence goes on along the minus strand of OY755246.1, from coordinate 43,763,750 downwards.
AACATTGTCATTTTGTACATAATCAGATATAACTCAGGTGAAACAGTATTACCACCCACTTCCCAGTATTCTTCCCAATTATCAACCACTTGATTAACATAGACTTAAATAATATTATCAAGTAGTGACAATTAGCTGATTTAAAGCTACCACCACAGATCAGCAGACCAGATAAACAACAGGTCACTTATCATTGTTTAGCCAATATAACTGTTTCACAAAAATTGTATCCAAGATAAGAATATGGCAACAAGATTGTGTAAATGATTTTGCAAAGAAATCAAACACAAGGTAATTCAATCAAAATGAAATTACGCTATAAATGTGCTATAGAGAAATGCATGTAATGCATTCAATCATTATTTTAACATCAACTTCTAAAAATATGATAGTTAATACCAATGCAATGCTCAGTGCATCAATTCCAAGACAATTTTGAAATATTGTTCAAGATTGTAAAGAAAGAATCATTTAACTACTTTCTTTAAACAGAGTAATTTAAAATAGGTAGCTCTTGCATTGACATTCACTACAACAACACATATAAGTCCGAGCATGGTTTACTCCGGCCTGAGTAAATTCCATGTAGTTATTTAAAACTTAAATGTCCTAGGAATCACTAAATAGTGTCCTATTTGTCACTAAAAATGTCCTAACAGTCTTATGTTGCCACAACACAATATTAATACACCAAAGTCACTTAAAGTTTGTTCTGAGCACTTTCTTCAGGGGCTGTCCTTAATCAATTATTAACATAAATCAAATAGTTAATATGTGCGTCCTGAAAAATAAAAAGTATAATCCAATCTGAATATTTTAATCACATTTTAATCCAAAGACACTAAATTTTGAATTAAACTTGAATTAAAGATCCAAACAGACACGTAAACTCCACAATTAGGAATATCACACATAACCAAGTTTTGAATTAAACTTGAATTAAAGATCCAAACAGACATGTAAACTCCACAATTAGGAATATCACACATATCCAAGTTTTGAATTAAACTTGAATTAAAGATCCAAACAGAGATGTAAACTCCACCATTTTGAATATTACACATAATCCACATTTCACTGTAAATCCACCAATGAATTTAACAAACAAATTAGAGACACTTAATTTAAAACTAGAAGGAAATTCACTTTTCACAATTTTTGCAACTATACATCAATAATTATTGAAGTTAACTCAAGGAATTATTTTGTAATACTGAGGCAGGGAGAAGCAAACCTTACTTTATATAATACAAGTGTAAGTAGTATCTACTTTGGCATATCGGGTACCGGCAACTTTTGCCGGTACCGGCAACTTTGCCGGTCCCCTAATGAACTCACTAAGTCAAACTCAAACAGCAAGTTATTGAGGACCCTTACTCATCTACTTTGCAATCTCAGAGAATTATATAATAAGCCACCTGCTTGCTGCATTGCACATAACTTTTTCTTTCTGTATGTGGTCACTTTCTTACTTCTTATCACTCTCAAGGCACTACCCCAACATCAATCTCCTTCACAGCTTAGTGTCACCGTGCCAGTGTCAATGGCCATATGTAAATACTAATTATTAGATCATAATCATAACTTTGTGACATCCTTACAACTATTTGACCTACTAAGCTTGGTAGAAACTTGTTTTCTTTCTATCTCTAGTGCCTCTCCTTAAAGAAAAATTCCCACTGGTTTGCTTGTTGCCAACCTGATCTTTAAATTTCACCCTTTTGTTGCATTTTTCTGTCTTCTTTTTAATTTTCCCTATATTTTTCTTTTCAAATTTAGGAAATGTCGCTTCCCTTGTACCTGTTTGCAGACTTCCTTTCAGAGATAAGATCCAGTCTGGCAGTATGTTTGCTGTATACTGCTTAAGCTTGTCATGGTGAACAATCTTGAATTTCTTTTGATTCCTTATTTCAAATAGCAAGTCACTAAGCTTTCTTGTAACAATGAAAGGCCCCTGCTAAATAATTGGTTCCAGCTTTTTAGAACGACCAACTACTTTTGTTTTGTCCAAACAATACACTAAGTCTCCAACATTAAAAGTGTTTATATGCACTCTTGAATCATAATTTCTTTTCTGTCTTTTAACAGCAGATTTTGTACTTGTTCGTGCAAGTGTGTAGACCTTTTCCAACTTTGACTGTAACTGCTCCACATATTCACAAGGCTTTTTCTCACCTGCATATGGGAAGCAGCCATATTGTAATTGTATAGGAAGAGTAACTTCCCTTCCGAACATGAGTTTATTTGGACTGTAACCTGTAGAGCTATGTTCACAAGATCTGTATGCTGCTGTCACTAATTGTAAATCATCATCCCAGTTACTTTGATTATCATTTATGTATGTTGTTATCATGTTGTAAAGTGTTTTGTTAAAACGCTCGCACATACCATTTGCGGCCGGATGGAAGCTTGATGTTCTGGTCTGATTTATTTCTAGCAAGCGACATATTTCCTGGAATACTTTAGACTGATAGTTTGAGCCCTGGTCACTGTGTAGATCCAGACTCAAACCATAGCGGCTAAAGTATTCATATACTATTTTCTTTGCCACAGTTTCTGCCCGCTGATCCGGTAATGGATAGCACTCCACGAATTTTGTGAATTGGTCCATTACAACCAAAATAAACCTGTTTTGTAATTTTTCTGTGACAGGAAGTGGTCCCACTATATCTGTACAAACTCGATCAAGTGGAAAGGAAACTGTATACTCCTTCAAACTGTACTTTCCAGGCTTTGGTGGTCTTTTCCTGGCTGCACAAACTGTACAGTTGTGAATGAAAGTTTGCACATCAACCTTCAAACCATACCACCAGAAGCTAGATTTCACTTTTGATGCAGTTTTGTCTATTCCCAAGTGTGCAGATAATTTAGAACAGTGGCACGACTTAAGAACTTCTCTTATAAGCACTTTTGGCAGCACAATTTGTTCACAGACTATTCCATCTTTCAACTTCCATTTACGGAAAAGAACACCGTCCTTGAGACACAGAATATTCCAACTTAACCACAGATTTCTAACTGCTGGCGACTCCCCGGCTATCATATCCCTGGATGGAATTTGACCATTATCCATCCACTGAATAACTCGACCCACATCTGGATCTTCCCGTTGCAGACGGGACATACTCTCCGGCGAATAATCCACAAGGAGCGAGGGTTTAAAATGGCTGCTGACAGTAGTGTCATGGTTATTCTTGAAAAATAACTTACCAGCCTGTGTACCCTCTTTCACCCCTTCCGAGGATACTCCCTGATTATCTGTCACCAAATCTGAGTATTCTTCCTGTAACCGCAGTCGACGTATGTTAGAGATACATCTCAATGGCTTACAGAGTCCAACGAAAAGCCCCTTCACAGTCTGAAATCCTGTAGTCACATATGCCAACAGTAGCTGTACAATACAGATGATATATCCAAAAGCATGCAAGCTTTTTAATCCACTTGATTTCCTTGAAACGGTAATGTTTCTAGCAAAGAGGGGGATAACATCATCAACTTTAGCAAACTCTGACCACTCTTTGTGACGTTTTTGACATGTTTTACAGCCCTTACAAGGTAAATTTTCCAGGACTGTGTTCTGGTCATAACAGTCACACTTCCCAGGTTTGCAAGGTATTCTGCTCAAACTGTCACTATTCAAGTGCTTGCTCCCTTTCCTGTGTTCAATCTTAAAATCAAATTGTGCCAACAGTTCCAACCATCTTGCCATCTGATCTATGGGAGTTTTAAAAGACATAATCCATCGTAAACTTGAATGATCTGTCCTCACCAGGAATTTTCTTCCAAGCAAATAGTGTCTAAACTTATGCATGAATGTGACCATTGCTAAAAGTTCACGCCGAGTAACACAATATCTCCGTTGTGTCTTGGTTAAAGACTTGCTGGCAAACATAATTGGTTTCTCAACTTCAGTTTGAGAAGTTTTACAGTACTGCATTTGAGATAAACAACCCCCAATTCCTGTGTTGCTGGCATCAACATCCAAGACGAACAATCCTTCATCACTTGGATATGCCAACACTTCATCTCCAATGAGCGCTGACTTCAAATCTTCAAATGATGCCTGTTGTTCTTCTCCCCATTGAAATGGTTGACCGACCCCCATCAACAAGTTCAAAGGAGATGCCCGAGTAGAGAATGATTTAATAAACCTTCTGTAGTATGAACAGAACTGTACAAAACTCCTCACTTCGGTCAAGTTCTTAGGCACAGGCCAGTTCTGAATTGCAGAGACCTTTTCACTGGTAGGTCTTACTCCTTCAGCAGTAACTTGGAACCCTAGGAACTCAACAGAAGTTTTAAATAGGTTACATTTTGCTGGTTTAAGTTTCAAATTTGCATTTTTCAATCGTAGAAAAATGTCTCTAAGCCTACTCAAATGTTCTTCAAAACTTTTAGCAAAACAAATCAAATCATCCAGATATATCAAAAGAATTTTCCACTGTAATCCTCGGAACACTAATTCCATGCATCTTTGGAAAGTTGAGGGTGAATTAGAAAGGCCCATTGGTAAAGTTACATATTCATATAATCCGTTCCTGCTAGTACAAAAAGCAGTCAAAGGCCGTGAAGCTTGATCCACTTCAATTTGCCAGAATCCTGATGCGAGATCACACACACTAAAATACAGTGAACCATCCAAACTGTCCAAGCACTCGTCAATTCTAGGCAATGGATACGCGTCTTTGACAGTTTTATCATTTAAAAGTCTATAGTCGACCACGGCTCTTGTACTTCCATCTCGTTTTCGTACAAAACAAATTGGAAATGACCATGGACTTTTGCTTTTCTGAATGACCCCTGCCTCTAACTGTTGTTGAATGATCTTTTCTTCCTCCCCCGCGAAAGCACGAGGGACCCTCCGAGGCGGAATCTTGATCGGTTTTGAGTTTCCAGTGTCAATCGTGTGTTTGACAATACTCGTCCGACCAAGGTCAGTTGGGCCAGTCGAAAATATTGTTTCAAAATCATCCAAAAGGTGCACTAACTTTTGTTTTTGCTCTTCAGTTAAATTTGCACATGAGCGATAGTACAAGTCCTGCAAAGACTTATGCCAAGTTGATATGACACTATCAACATTTTTAAACTTGGTGTAAGACCCATTTAAATCACTACCACCCTCTTGAATATCCTCCATCAAAATATCCTCCTCATTTACTTCTTCAATATGTCCCAAAGTAGAACCTTCGTTAAGTTTTACCTCTACAGGTAATGGATTAATCACTCTTATAGGAATTGAATGTCCACTTTTAATCCGTTGGGAGTCAAATATTGTATTTCCAATGATAATATCCTTGTTAGTACAGGTTTTCACGGGAGACTTACAGAATTGACCAACTTTAAAATCCAAATGATCACTTGCCGCCGTGCCAGGAATCACACATTCTGACACGGGAGGTAGACATATGTTCTGTGCACATGTAACTCTAACAGCTCTCAAAGGCACATTTTCTATTAAAGTTTGACACTTTACTCCATCTAATTTTAAACCATTCTTGTTTAGGTTATAATTGAAGTGGTGCAAAAAGTCCAGACCAAGCAGACCCTCTTCTCGAATAGCAGCAACCAGTATATTCCACTGAAAATATTTCCTTCCTATCTTTAAAGCAACTGTTGTAATTCCATCAACTTGCAAAAGTCTGTTATCAGCAACCTCCAAACGAAGAGAGCTGTCTACAGGTCTAAGTTCTGGTCTATTAGAATTTGAAATCTTATTGAAGAGGGCTGTTGACATAATTGTAGCACATGCACCTGTGTCAACCACAAAATGGCAATTAACATCACACACACTTGTTTGGAGCAGAATAGAGGTACCGCAATTCACTCCATGGCATTTAATGATTTGTCCAGAATACTGTGATTCATGGACTAACACGGGGTCGTACGTATTAGTCCAATCTAGTTTTCCTGTTTATTCCTAGAACTCTTGCCGTCATCCCGGCCACATGATCTGGCAAAGTGTCCAACTTGACCACATTTAAAACAGACCACATCTGTGGTCGGCTTCTTTCTGAATCCATTTTGATATTGTCTTTGGTCTTGCTTACTGTCCTGCTTACCAGACTGTGTTTTGATCTGGTTAGCAAGGTTGTCGATTTTCTTTCCCATGGACGTTTTGATGTCCTGCCCGAAAGCTTGTAATCTGCGCTCGGTTACAAACTCTGTTGCTTGGTTTCCACCCACTGTGATCTCCCGAACACGACCGATTTTTACCTCATCCCTGAGGCTGTTGTACGTCTCCAGAATGGTTCTGGCTGCATCAATGGTTTTGGGATCCTTCATCCCAATATGAAGGGCTGCCTGCTGATCCATAAGCCCTTTGATGAAATGACGAATGCTGATAGTTTCCCGAGTTTCCTCATCTGCTGTTGGGTATCCTTTGATAACCAGCTTACGAATCCCAGAAACATATTCAGCCAAACTTTCTTTTGGCTGGAGCTTTCGATTTTCTAACTCAGCTAAGTAGGAGGAAGACGTACGTCGTTCCTTATACCTTGATTCCAATGCATCCATTAATTTTGAGTAGGACGACAGAGTGTCTGCCGTCGTCTGATTGAAAGCAAACTCAGCAGCCTCACCTCTGAGACTATTTTGTAAACGGAATAGGCACTCATCAGGTTTCCATTTACAAGACTCAATGAGAGCCCCGAATGGTTTCGCGAAACTTTCCCAAGTCCCTTTTCCATCAAAGAGGACCTGGCGAGGTAAAGGTACATCATGACCCCTTTTCGGCACATGGCTCACATGCACCTGCGCCATATCCCTATATAACTCATTGGCACGTGTAAGAGTACGAATTTCATCCTCTTTTTCATTGGTCAGCTTGTGTATTTGCTCCTGATACTGCCGTATCAAGATGTTCCTTTCTTGGACTGACTCCTGCTCAGTCCTTTCCTTTTCTGCTTGCGTAATTGTCAATTTTCGACGTAACTCAAATATCTCCTTTCTAAGGTCACTGTCACTTTCAAAATCTTTCTGCACTATTTCAACATCAAATCCTTCTTGATTAACACCACCACTTGTTTGCTTTTTAGGGGGCATTTTGGTTTGTTGTTTTATTTTTACGGATTGATAATCCGAGCTAAAAAATTATCACACAGGTGTTAACCCAACTAGAATAGTGATTTAACTTTGACACTTTTTCAGTATAATTCAAGACAACACGTTTTCACTTCATCAAACTCCAAGGTTAGACTAGAATCAGTTTCACAACTTAATCAATTTACTGGCCTTCCTTAGGTAATTTGTTAACCACCTCAATATTTTTCAATACTTTTTCTTGAGCCTCTAATAATTTTCAAAGCACTGAATATATTCCCTCACAAAATCATGTAAATCTGCTTTCTTCTGATGTTGCAAATAATCCAACAACATGTTCTTTTCCATTCGCATAGTTTCAATGACTTTCTGGACATCCTGTAAATTTTGCATTGTTACTTTAATGACACAATTAATTATAATCCTTAATTAACAATTTGTTGCTTCACTTCTTAGCTACAATTTCCAGTGAAGATTTTTCAACACATTTTCCTGGGTCTCAATTGTAGTTTCAAACAAGGTGATAATTATATCCTCTCATTAAATTTTGAATGTTTTCATTTTCCAGGGGTCGCAAATAACTACTTATTAAATCCTTCTGTTTTTTTAGCAAATTAATGGTTTTCTCCAAGGTCTGTAATTTCTCCATAATGGCAGGCACAATTAGTGAATAATTTTTACTCTACCTTCTAGCACTTCTTAGAGCTTCATTTTCAGTTCTAAGATTTTGCAAAATATCATCTTGCGCCTGTATAAGCTTTTCAAAACACTTAATATACTCTCCTAAGGTAGAATGTAAATTAATTTCCTGCTGTCTGAGATGGTCCATTAAATTACTCTTCTCTTCATGAAGTAATCCAATAGTTTTCTCAAAATCCTTTAGTTTATCTCTAACATCCGACATTTTAACACTAATTTACATGTAGTCAAAATTTCACCAGTCTTCAGAGATGTGTTAAAGTCCGTAATATCCAAGTGGGAATCTCACTTGAAAATCCAAATTTAGAATCCAACTTCACAATCCAACTTAGAAATCCACTTGGAAATTCACTTGGAAATCAATCCACTTAGAAATCAACTTCGAAATCCACTTGAAAATCCCACCGCTGTACACCAGTGTTACCAAACTCTCCGTTGAAGTTTTACCCAACTCTGTTATTCTCTATTTTCAAAAGTGTCCAACACTCCTGGTAATTCCTGACTTCGAGATTTGGCTAAGTTTATATTTCTAGACTTTTTGTTACGCTGCCACCACCAAGTTTTAGCTTAAAACTTGGAAAATTGTACTCTATGTCATGTAGCAAAATAGATAACCAAGGATAAATTTCTACTACAATATTTATTTCACTTTCATTCAGATCATCCAACTGCAAAGTTATATCCAAACTGTAAAGTATCAGATATTTAGGAAAATAGTTCCAACAGAATATACTGGCTAGCTGCTATCAACTTTTCAAGACAAAGAGAAAGACTAAGAGGCTTCTGAGTTTATATACTCTCATGGGACCGGCAATTTTGCCGGTACCTTAAAGGTCATTCATTACCTCAAAGGTCATTGCCGGACCCCAGTAAAACTAATAAGCCAAGCCTGATAACATCTACATGTAAATTTAGAACCACAGCACAGCAACCAGTAATTCTACTAGTACTGATGTACTCTTAACAGATAAGCCTTGCTACAAAGAAGATAGAGAAATTGTAGTATGCTAGTGACCAATCTTTAAAATCGTCTCAAAGAGACCATTCTAAAGAGTAGTAGCACCATAGGGTTTGGTAGAGAAATAAAAGAGTTATTCTTGAAAATGTTTTGATTTCGTCTCTTATCTGAACCTCTGCTGTAAATACATTTCTTAATTTGAATACTGGTGTATTACCTGTCTATTGTAGAAAACGTGTTTTCATACACCATGTTAAATCTTTCCCTCATATAAATGCTTTGCCATGCCTTTGCAAGCAGGGTAGACCCAGATCAAATGGCTCCTGTAGGAACCATCTGATCAGGGTCTGTTCTGTTTGCCTATGAAGTTACAAAGATCTTGTTCTACAGTTTCTGCCACAGCCAAAACTCCCTTTCTGTAAGTCATTATATAAAACTGGATCTACAGTTTCTATCTGTAAAATAAAGTTCATGTATACATATTATGCCAATATAAAAATTCAGCTAATAAATATTCATGATGTCATTATTTCTCATATGAATATTCAACCGGGAAAGGGTTAAGCCAACCAGTCAGACTCTTAAGATTTTTCTTTACGGAGCCAAACTTTATTAAGTAGGATAAGAGGTATTTCTTGATTGCTTCATTGTGCACAGCTTTGGGAACATTTTCAGGTCTTTTTATGAGTCAATATCTATTTTTATTGGTATGTTGGTTTTGCTAGATTTGCATCGAATGAGTGTTTTTGCATTATCTTGGTTGGTCATTTCCAGGTTTTCAGCTTAGACACCGCTTTTCCTGTTGATGTGGAGTTCATATTTTTAAAAAATCACAATTTTTAACCCTTTACCAAAGCAAAGGTGTTATGAATTAAATCCTTAGGCTTAAAACGATACTTATTTAGGTACAGACAAGATGAAAATGAGTTTAGGTGTATTGTTTTATCCAAATATCTCTTGGCCAAGCCTTAGACATTGCTGTTTCTTTATGAAGTGATTCTGACGAGTACCAGCCAGATAGGGTTTGACAGAGAAATAAAGAAAACTTTTATAATAGGTTTTCCAAATGCAAATTTCTTATATAGAGCTCGCAAATGCATTTTAACCCTTTCCCTGTTCTATGTTTATGACGAAATTCAATACCTACTTAATATTCATGGACAAAATAGTTGTAATGGGATATCGAAGGTGGAACATTGTTGCCATTTTAGAAAGTAAAGAAATATATCTTTCATATTCTGTTAGCAAACAGAGCAGACCCAGATCAGGAGCCGTCTGATCTGGGTCTACTCTGTTTGCAAATGCTTGAAAACACGTTTATATGAGGGAAAGGGTTAAATAGGTTTGGACATAGGTAGTGTAAGTGTTATATAAAGAATTATAGACTTAAGACGTTGCTTTTTGTGTTTATCTTTTATAAAAAATTTCTATGTGCAGGGATAAGGAAGACAGTGCATTAATTTCAGAAGTCTGGTTGCCATGGCAACCAAAAGAAAAAACTTTGATGGTCTTCTTCTCTGAAACTGTTGACTTTGTTCATTAGAATTTTGTTGAAATGTTCCAATAATTACCCTATATTAATCAAACCATTGTAATTCATAAAAAAACACATAACCAGCAGACCTTATTTCAATGGTTTTGCAGGAATATTCTATGGGTGACCATTTATCAAAATTGTTCACCCCTTTGCGTAGTCTATTGACTCAGGCAAGTGGTGCAGGGCAATCATGGCCCTCTCGTCTTGTCGCGTTTTATTGTGTGTGGTTATCTTGTTGTCTTGTTTCGAACATTTGTTACAATAAGTGGACATAATGCATTTCTAACATAACAATATAATCTGTAGCTGTTACTGGAAAATTAACCCTTTATTCCATAGAGATGTCTGTTGGCACCTTTGCAAACAAAGTAGACCAAGATCAGATGGCTCCTATAGGAGCCATCTGATCAGCGTTTGCTCTGTTTGTTTATGAAATGATTCTACAATTTCTGCCATGGTATAATTCCCTTGTTCATGATGCCATTATTAAAATTCAGTTACTTTTGCAAACAAAGTAGACCCAGATCAGATGGCTCCTGTAGGAGCCCTCTGATCTGGGCCTGCTCTGTTTAATTATGTTACAATATAGATACTATACTTCAGTTTCTGCCATGGCCAAAAGTTCATGTGTCTACTATTATAACAATTAATCTATTTAATATTCATGGTGTCATTATTCCTTACATGATTATTCATGGAGTAAAAGGTCAATATACATGACGTATTCATACAGTCACTATTTCTCACATGAATATTCATGGAGTAAAGGGCTAACTATTGCTATAATACAGTCATTGAATGGTAGATAGGGATAATCATGAATCTACTGTCATGTTTGTCTTTTCTTGTGCAGGGCTCTATAACATACATATTCCCATGCAAGCGATGGCTGGCTCGGGATGAGGAGGATAGCGCTATTGAGCGAGAACTTGTGGCAGAAAAGGCCCTTCAGGAAGTTGTGAAAAATGGAGAACTGCAGACCAAGGAGCTTAAACTCAGAGACAAACTAGAGAGTAAGATATCAGATAGGCATAATAATTTAATAGAGATAAAAAAAAACAACCTCTGTTCTGTGTGGTATTAATCACTCACCCTTTCCCCCCATAAACATGTTTTCATGCATTTGCAAACAGAGTAGACCCAGATCAGACGGCTCCTATAGCCGTCTGATCAGGGTCTGCTCTGTTTGCTGATGAAATTTAATAGAGCTGTTCCTATATTTTCTGAAACGGCTACAATGTTCCACCTTCAATATTTCATTATAACTATTTTGTCCATGAATATTCAGTAGGTATTGAAATTTGGACTAAATATAGAACAGGGAAAGGGTTAATCACTCACATTGTTATATAATAGATTACTTAAATGTAATACGAATTACAACTATCTACCTTAATCCTTTGAATGCAGGAAACTAATGTGCAGACTTTTGCAAACAATGCTGACCCAGATCAGCTGGTTCATAGAGGCACTTCAGAACTGATGCAAACAAAACATTTGATCTGACGAAAACCTATGAATAACATAACTGCTTGGATGATGTTTTGTACAGGCATAAAAAGCCGGGGTTTTCAAGTAAAGAGTTAACTCTTTACTCCATAAGTGTGTCTTTGCAACAGAGTATACCTAGATCAGACGGCTCCTGTAAGAGCCATCTGATCAGGGTCTGCTCTGTTTGCTCATCGAATAATATAGATCTGATTCTACACCGTCTGCCACAGTCAAAAATCGATGTGTTAATAATGCTTTAAAATAGTTGGACTCATTAATATTCATGATGATATTATTTCTTTCATGAATAGTAAACAGGAATGGGTTAAAGCATATATTTGCATGTTACAGAGAAGGTTTACACAGTGAATGTGAAGACCGGGGACAAGTCCAGCTGTGGTACAAATGCCAACGTATTCATGACCATCATTGGGGACCGAGGAGACACCGGAGAGAGGAAACTGGCCAAATCAGAAACACACATGGACAAGTTTGAGAAAAATCAGGTAGGAGAAAACAAGGGACTAATGTATGGTATTTAGTCCATCTTTATCCCTGAGAATGCTGGAAAAATTGCTGTACTGGCCTTTGCAAACAGTAAAGACCCAGATCAGAGGGCTCTTAGAAGAGCCCTCTGATCAGGGTCTACACTGTTTGTCATTCAAAATATTCTAGGAACTTTAAGCCTTTCCTACTGAATAGACTCTGCAATTTGATACTCACGGGTAATTCCATTTTGACCCTTACAATGCTGCATTTGCAAATGGACTATTCCTAAATTCAAACAGGTCAAGCTTATGGTGAATATTTAGGGATTTTTCTAAATAAAAGTGCACCATGACAAACAGCTCTAGGAGCCCTCTCATCTGGGTCTACACTGTTTGCAAAGGACATTAGTGACTTGTGTCACACACTATAAGGGTTAAATAATCGGTATATACCAATTTGACCAATGACAATATTTACTCAGATTTCATCTATCACATGGACCAAATAGAATGAGACGCACTTAACAAATTAAAATCTATTCAAACAATGATGGTAACTGATAATCACTTGCAAAATGTAGACCCAGATCTGGAAACCTATGATCAGTGCCTTCTTCATTTGTCACAGGAAATCCTGATAACCAAAGCCTTCCATTTGCAAATTTTTTAGATTTCAGAGTGATCTTATGATCTTCCTGAATGAAATTGCTTAGTGTAAAATAGAACCTGTCTTATATTGATTGGAGACATGAATCTTTAAAAAGCAGGTGGTTTCTCAATACAGGACAAAAGTAATGCAGAAAGCTCCTACAGGAGCTTTTTGCATTACTTTTGACCTGCATTAAGATTCCAACTGCTTTACATACTCATAATAAGCCCTTTTTGATGATCACTTAAGATAGTTTCTTACTGTAATTTGTAATCACATTGTTACCATACCAGCAGCTGAAACATGCTGTTGTGAATCTCTTTTCTAGATTGTGTCAGTAAATATTGACTGTTTTCTTACAGACCGATGTGTTTAAAGTAGAGGCAGCTGACCTTGGTAGAATATATAAGATCCATATTCGCCATGACAACTCTGGATTCAGCCCTGCCTGGTACCTGGATGCTGTAGAGGTGATAGACGGCAGTGACAAATATGTGTTCTACTGTGAGCGATGGCTGGCCAAAAACAAGGAAGACTCAAAGACTGAACGCAGCTTCTATGTCAAGGTATATTTTTGATAAACTGTAGAGTAAGATCTGTTATAATTTTATAAGCAAACAGAGTAGACCCTTATCAGATGGCTCCTTTAGGAGCCATCTGATTTGGATTTACTCTGTTTGCAGAGGCATGAAAAGGCATTTATATGAAAGAAAGGGTTAAAAGATAGTGCTTGGACTGGTTGGTCCAGTGTTAGGGTAATGTGACTGGACGTGGTGTCATGTCATGTATCTACTGTGTGCTATTAATGTACATGACAGCATTATATATGTGGTAGACATTGTCTCAGTAGAATTAAAAAATTATTGATGTGATGATAAACCAAACACGCACAAACAAACAACTAAAGAAAATTGATCAGCCTTCTCAAGGTTTCACATATGATTTACATTGTTTTCTATTCAGGGTTATGATGGGGAAATGTCCAGTACTGGTACCTTGCGATCCACTAGGTATGGATCTGTGGCCAGCCTGGACTCTCTCAGAAGTACTGACCCATTCTCAAAGAGCCCAAGGTTAAACCGCAAACAGCTGTCCATGGAAGACATTCCTGAAGGACCAAGTAAGTCATTCATATGCTGTTCTATACAAATGTTCTAATATTGGTTACCTAATATTGGTTACTTAATGAATTGCAATTAAAGGGACAGTAATTATTAAGAATATTAACCTTTAGAATGAGGGGTATCGAGTGCACTATCATTTGCAAACTGTAGACCCAGATCCTAGAGGAGCCCTATGAGCAGGGCCTGCACTGTTTGTCATTCAAAATACCCTCACAGATTACACCTTTTCATACTTATTGAACTGTACCTAAATTAGTGATGGACTACTCCACTTTGGAAATTCAGCATTCAAGGGATTAAGTTAGACCTTTTTTTCTGTTACATTGGTTTGAGGAAGAACTGTTGTATTTTCTTCAGATAGTGAACATTGTAACTTTTGTAAGTATTCACAGGAAAGATTGTTCTATGCAACTTTTAACTCTTTACTTGATATAGTTGATATAGGTATCTTTTGACTCATTTGCAAACAGAGTAGATCCAGATCAGAAGGCTACTGTAGAAGCTGGCTGGTCAAAGTCTCTCCTTGCTTATGGACTTACAATGTATATAGAACTATTTCTACAGTTCCCATCATGGCTAATGATGCCATAATGATTCATTACATGAATACATGAATATTCATCAGTTAAAGGGTTAATTTGAAGCAATTACCACAATTAACATGGTTGCCAATATATCACAATCGTGTTGTACTCATCACAGTAATTTCCCTTGTCACCAGCTGAAAGAAGGGTGACACTTAGGGATCATTTCATCCATCTGTCTGTCCATCGATATTCTTTTTCCATCACACTTTCACTTCAGAAGGTCACACATGTGTTCCTTCAAACACTCTTGTTGATCCCTAACCTTGAATATTTATACATGTATAACAAACAATTACTTCATGAATATTGACTGACTTCATTTTGAGCTCATCTGTTTTTGAAGAAAAAAGTCAAGCTATTGTGGTCACTGGGTCATAGGCGTTGGCGTCGTCGTCGGCTGCAGCGTGCAAAACCTTTAATGTAGCTGATTAATCAAAATGTATAAGAGGTATCAACATGGAACATCATAGGTTGGTAGATCTATTTGAGGAGAAATGTATGCAGTGGACAAGCACCAAATCAGATGAGCATTGGCGCCGCACGTGGCTCTTGTTAAAATGACATAAGTACACATGATTTTTTTAACCATAACAAAAACTGTGGAATCAGATCTACATAGTTTCATATAAAAACAGAGAAGACCCTGATAAGATGGTTTACTCAAAGTTTGCAAGTCTTAACCCATTACCTCATAGGCTATTTTAAGATACAACCTCTTTGAATAAATCTACCGAAAAGGAGCATTAACTAGAGCAAAGGAAACTTTTAGAATTTTGTATTTTTAAACCATTGCTCTATTTATCACAATGGTTTCACAAAGTGACTTCTGCAGAGTCGTCAAAAATCGTCAATATGATGGAAAGGGTTAAAAGGGGAATATATTTGGAGTAAAGGGTTAAATGAATGTTTCTTTTCACCTCAGCCATACCATACACTGTTCGTGTTATCACTGGAGATGGGGAGGACAACGGAACTGACAGCAATGTGTGGATAAAGGTCTACGGCCCTAAGAAGAAGCACACTGGGAAACTGTTCCTAGAACTGGCACAGAAGAATAGGTTTGCCCCTGGGTCAACGGAGATATTCTCTATCGAGGCTGTTGATGTGGATGAGGTGAAAAAAGTTGAGGTGAGTAAAATACTTACATTTACTGAAATCCTTTACCTCATAAAAACACCTTTTAACGTTTTTGCAAACAGAAAACACCCAGATCATATGGTTCATACAGGAGCCAGGGTTTACTCTGTTTGCTGATGAAATAATATAAATCTGATTCTGTTAAGTTCCAATCATGGAAATAATTCCCTTATTCAAAATGCCATTATAAAACTTGTCTAATTAATTTTTGAATAGTCATTATTTCTTACATGAATATTCATGACATAAAGAGTAAAAGTACAAAACATTTTGTGCTTGAAAACTTGAAGCAAAAATCAGACAATAGATATATTCATATCTGTTTTGTGTGTTGTTTTATCAACACTTTTATTTCTTGTGTTTTATGTATAGCATGTCAAACCCGCTTCTTAGTTTTAACCCTTTCCCTGTTCTATGTTTATTTCAAATTTCAATACCTACTGAACATTCATGGACAAAATAGTTATAATGAAATATGGGAGGTGGAACATTGCAGCCATTTTAGAAAGTAAAGAAACAGATCTTTAAAATTCCGCTAGCAAACAGTGCAGACCCTGATCAGACGGCTCCTATAGGAGCCGTCTGATCTGGGTCTACTCTGTTTGCAAATGCGTGAAAACACGTTTATATGAGGGAAAGGGTTAAAATATTGACTTCTTGTATTTCAGGTTGGTCACGATGGCACAGCACCTGGTAGTGGCTGGTTTGTGAAAGAGGTTGAGGTAGACATGCCAACAAAGGGTAAACACTACACATTCGCCTGCAAACAGTGGCTGGCCCGAGACAAGGCTGACGGTAAAACAAGCCGAATATTCAGCGTGGATGATGGTATCAGCTCTGTGTCTTCATATAAACCCAGTAAGTGCTTACTTTATCCCTTTAGCCAATGAATATTCATGTAAAAATTAATGACATCATGAATATTAATTATGTTAATTTTCAAAATGGCAAATTATACACAGAAACTTTTTGGCCATGACAGAAACTATAGAATCGTATCTAATTCTGTATTATACTATAAGTAAACAGAGAAGACCCTGATCAGATGGCTCCTATAGGAGCCGTCTGATCTGGGTCTACTCTGTTTGCAAAGATGTAGAAAGGCGTATTTATGGAGGATAGGGTTTACTCTTTACTTGATGAATATTCATGGGAGATATATTGACATCATGAGTATTAATTTAATAGCTGATTTTTTATAATAGTATATGAACAGAGGAATTGCAGGCCAATGAACAAACTTTAGAATTAGATCTATTCTATTTGTAAGCGAACAGAGCAGACCCAGATCAGAAGGCTATTACTGGAGTTGTCTGTGTTTTACTGTGATTGTAAAAGCATCAAGGTGCATCTATGAGGTAAAGAGTTTGAGTTTTGAAGTTAATTGCTATTTTTTTCAGTGATACCCTATGAGATGACCGTGTTCACTGGAGATATTGAGGAGGCAGGAACTGATCAGAAGATCACAGCCACTGTATTTGGTGCCAAGGGGACAGCATCAACTGTCACCCTTGACAAAAACGGTGACAGGTTTGAGAGAGGCCGAGCTGATCTGATAAGACTGGAATTAGAAGATGTAGCACCAGTGAAGAAACTACGGATTGAAGTTGATGGGAAAGGAAGTCGACCAGACTGGAACTTGGAAAAGGTTACTTTATTTACCTTTTTGTTTTTGCAAAATTCTGAAAGAAGCAGATCTTTTGAAAGTGAAAACAATAATAAAAAGAGAAAATCACAGACTCAGTTTTATTCAATTTGTTCATAAGCAGATATTAAAAGTGCAACACTACCATTAGCTTAAGTAGTATTTAATGGTCATAACTGAAAGGATTGAACTTTATGATCTTGAAGGACAAGAAAATATAACATCACTGAGAATGAAGTACGGGGCAACACCACACAAACACTGAATACCTACTGTTTTGAAATATATAAATTTTGAAAGTAGCAGATCCTTTGAAATCAAAAGCAGCAGTGTGAAAAGAGAAAATGACAGACTTGGTTTTATTGAGTCTGTACATGAGCATTTTTTAAAAGCCCCTCTAGCACATGCTTAACCCTTTCCCTGATATTGACGACTTTTTGACGACTCTGTAAAAGTCACTTTGTGAGACCAGTGTGATAAATAGAGCATTTGCTCCTATAGGAGCAAATGCTCTATTTATCACAATGGTTTCAAACTACAAAAAATCTAAAATGTTCCTTTTCTCTAGTTAATGATCCTTTTCGGTAGATTTATTCAAAGAGATTGTATCTAAAAAAAATAGCCTATGAGGTAATGGGTTAACCCTTTCCTCGTTAAATATGTCTCTCCGTGCCTTTGCAGACAGAGAAGACCTAGATCAGATGGTTGTAGCTGTTTGATCAGGGTCTGCCCTGTTTGCTTGTGATACAATATAGATATGATTCTAGTTTCTTCCATGGCCAAATATTCCTGTGTCCATGTGCTATTATAACATTGAATCTAATTAATATTAATGATGGTAATACTTCTAACATGTATATTCATGGAATGAAAGGTTAAGCAGTTTAAAATTTTCATATCTATAAGCATTGAAATTCACGATCCAGAAGGATCAGTCTACAAGTGTTGTTTAACCCTTTCCTCCATGAATATTCATGTAAGAAGTAATGGTGTCATAAATATTAATTAGATAAATTTGTTACAACAGCATATTATGGACACAGGAACTTTTGGTACTGGCAGAAACTGTACAATCATTATCATAAGCAAACAGAGCAGACCCTGATCAGAAGGCTCCTATAGGAGCCATCTGATCTGGGTCTACTCTGTTTGCAAAGGCATAGAAAGGCATATGTATGTTGTTTAGTGCCTATGTTGTTCTTTCTTCATAATACAGTTTTACATTTAACCTGCAATTTCAAAGTTAAGTTGAATAGTCCCTCATTATCTAATAATATAGTCCATTCATTATGAAAGAGCATAATTTACAAGAGGTTTTTGAATGAAAAACAGTGCAGACCCTGATCAGAGGGCTTCTAGTAAACTTGTCTCTCATTTTCTGGTGATTAATAATTGCATGTAAGATTTTATTACTAACATACTAATGATGTTTTCAGATTGAGTTACGGAATATGGCAACTGGCACATTATCAGTGTTTGATGTCAGGAGCTGGCTGGGTAAAAAAGGAGATCTTTCACGTGACATTGCTGCTCGGGAAGGCAGGAAGGTTATGGTGGACAGTAAGTTGACTTTTTATTAGCTCTTCTGTTTTTAATGCTTTACTTCATATAAACATTTTTTCACACCTTTACAAACAGAGAAAACCGAGATCAGACAGCTCCTATAGGAGACATTTTATCAGGGTCTGCTCTGTTTGCTTATGACATAGATCTGATTCTACCATTTTTGTCAGTGCAAAAACTTCCCTTGAAGATTTTACATTATGAAAATTCAGCTAATAGATATTCATGACCATCATTATCTTTTACATGAATATTGAACAGGTAAAGGGTTAACTCTATATATTATGTTCACTCTATATGTTAGGGAATATAATCCATTTGTTTACACTACCTTGTTCAGTGATAACTCACCCCAACCAGTATGTGTTTCAATTTCTTCCATACTAGACACTGAGAAGATACAACAAAGTCCCAAGAGGCTCCTTCAGCACAAATTTGAAGTTGATAATACTCACCAAAGTATTATTATTTTTTCTAACCCCTCACTCCATAAATATGCCTTTCTACACCTTTTCAAACAGAGTAGACCAAGATCAGACAGATCTTGTAAGAGCCATATGATCAGGGTCTGCTATGTTTGCTTGTGAAATAACATAGATATGATTCTATAGTTTCTACTATGGCCCAAAATTTCCATGTCCATGTGCCATTATAAAATTTGATTTTATTAAAATTCATGATGTCATTATTTCTAACATGATTATTCATGGAGTAAAGAGTTAAATAATGTAAATCCATATTTTGAAATATTAAAGAGTTAAACCATTCCTCCATAGGCTATTTTTAGATCCAACCACTTTGAATAAATCTACCGAAAAGGAGCATTAACTAGAGAAAATGAAAATTTTAGAATTTTGTAGTTTGAAACCATTGTGATAAATAGAGCATTTGCTCCTATATGAGCAAATGCTCTATTTATCACAATGGTTTTATAAAGTGTCTTTTACAGAGGCGTAGAAAGGCGTAATTATGGAGGAAAGGGTTAAATAATGTAAATCCATATATTGAAATCTCAATATTAGCCTCATGTAGATCTAGCTAGAAAACATGAATATAACACTAAAACATTTGTTAGACACTACTCTACAAATTTCTAACAATGAAAAAAACCTGTGTTAATAATCTATGTAGTGTTCTGACTTGAAATCTTTTCCAGTACAGTTTTTGTTTATTAATTTCAGAGACCAACTACAAAGTCAAAGTGAAGACATCTACAGTGAAAGGAGCAGGGACAGATGCCAATGTTTTTATTGTCATATTTGGTGACAATGGCGACTCTGGCACGCTTCATCTGAAAAGCTCAGAAACCTTTAAAGATCCTTTTGAAAATGACCAGCTTGATGAGTTTACATTTAAAGAAGTTCTCAGTCTTGGAGAATTGTCAAAGTGCCGAGTATGGCATGATAACAAAGGTAGGTAACTCTTGATATCTGGAAGAGATGTTACTTGTTAATATATATCACTAATACTGGAACTGTATAGGCTTTTATCCCTTTCCTGCGTAAATATTAATAATTTTAACTGCATGAATAGTCATTGACTGATGTTTTTAGCTCACCTGGCATGATGTGCCAAAGTATTGTGATTGCCCTGTGTCAGTCGTGCGTCTTCAACGACGTCAACTTTTTTCTTAAAATGCCATCTCCTCCTAAACTACTGGCTAGATTTTTACCAAACTTGGCAGGAATCTGGGTCAACCTCTTCCGAATTTGTTCAAAGAATTTGATTCCATGTAGAACTCTGGTTGCCATGGCAACCAATGTCCAGAAAGAAATAAAAACTGTAAGGCTTAGGGCCACCAAATTAGGTTCGAATAATAATCTAGTGGACCTCTACTTAGATTGTTCAAATTTTGTCCCTGGGGTCTAAATTGGCTCAACCCCGGGGTCACAAGTTTTACATTGGATTATATAGTAAAAACTTTAAAAACCTCTTGTCCGAAGCTGAAAAGCTTAGAGCTGTGGTATTTGGTATGTAGCATCATTTTGTAAACCTTTACCAAGATTGTTCAAATGAAGCTCCTAGGGTCAAAATTGGCTCTGCCCTGGAGGTCACAAATTTTACTGAAAACATTAAAAATCTTATTGTCAAATTCCATAAGGCCTAGAGCTACCAAATTTGGTATATAGCATCATCTGATGAACCTCTACTAAGATTGTTCAAATTTTGCCCCTGATGTCAAACTGGCTATGCCCCAGGGGTCACAATTTTTACATAGGATTATGTATATAGAAAAAAATCCCTCTTGTCTGAAACCCAAAGGATTTGTTTGTAGTATTATCTAGTAGACCTCCTCAAAGACTAATCAATATTTGCCCCAGGGTAGAAGTGTCCCTGCCCTTTGGGTTGCCAGTTTACATAGAGTTATATAATCTAAAAACATCTTCTCTGAAATTAATATGGTCAGAGCTTTGATATAGAACATACAGATGAGCAATACAGGGCCATCATGGCCCTCTTGTTATAATTACACATTAACAAGGACATGTTTGGCTATGACAAAAACTTCAGAATTAGATCTACATGTATATTATTCTAAAGGCAAACAGAGCAGACCCTGATCAGACAGCTCCTACAGGAGCTGTCTGATCAGCGTTTACTCTGTTTGTAAAGGTGCCAGAAGTTGTCTGAATGAATGTTTTGCTTCATTTTATTTTAGAATAATCTCCGTTTTATTTTATGTGTAGTGGAGTGTATTTGCCTGGAACTGTATAAAATTATGCTGCTTGCAGGCAACCAGTTTATAAATCTGCTTTGACATTATACATTGCCTATACCTCATGAATACTCATGTGAGAATATCTTACAAAAGCAAACAGAGCAGACCCAGATCAGACAGCTCCTACAGGAGCTGTCTGATCTGGGTCTACTCTGTTTGCAAAGGTGTCTATCAAGTATAGGCCAAGTTGTTATATAAAAAGGAATGCATTGTTATATTTGCTCTATTTTCAGCTTGTACTAGTTTATAATTTGTATTGTAGCTGTATTTAGCAGCTCTTAACATGAAACTATATGTCTTTATCACCGGAAATCATTTCAGGATCCCTAACAGGTGTAGTATTTCCATTTGTGAAGTATAAGAAATCTAGATAGACAATTGCTGCGCTTTCATTTGCCAAGATTTGCTAGTCAGAAAGCCATTAGAAAAGAAAATTTCATACTGCATTGACCACGCTGCTTAACCCTTTCCCTGTTCTGTGTTAATTTCAATACCTACTGAATATTCATGGACAAATAGTTACAATGAAATAAGGAAGGTGGAACATTGTAGGCATTTTAGAAAGCAAAGAAACAGATCTATCAGATTCCATTAGCAAACAGAGCAGACCGTGATCAGAGGGCTCCTATAGGAGCCGTCTGATCAGGGTCTGTTCTATTTGCAGATGCATCAAAATGTATTTATATGAAGGAAACGGTTAATATCAGAATTTATTTATTGCACAGCACTTACTAAAGATTATTCTTATGCTCAAAAGAGAACAAAGGTCAGAGACGTATTGTTTTCCAGCTTCTGTCAGCCAGTAGTCTTGTATGTTTGTTTGTGCTCAATTGGAACGTTTTGTAGGTTTTGTGTTGGATGTATTTGTGGTAGGGATGATCCTTGTCTGTATCTACACAGAATATGACTGTATACCTTTGAAATCTGAGGCAAGATGATTAATCGACAATGACATTTGATTATAATCATGGTAGATTATTGGCCAGACTATAGGACCTGAATAATAACCATTTGATGCATCTATTTTAATTGTATATCAAATATGTTCACTGCCTGATGCAGAATGAAAATATTCAGCAGAAACACTCTATGGGAGGTTTCTGTAATACTTACATAATGAGTTACATTCTACATTATAATGCCATTTGTCGTAAAACCGCAGAACTCAACTTGTTTTGGTAGACATCATGAACTGTTATTGGCTGATTTTTTATAATGGCAAATATACATGTGATTGTTTTGGTATTGGTAGAAACTGTAAAATCAGATCTATTATAATTTCATAATGCAGATAGATGCAGGAGTGGTCTGTTCTAGATCCTCTCTACTCTACTTGAAAAAGTATGAAAAAGTGCGGGCCAATGTGGAGTATGCTATGCTAATTACCCTAAACATTCAGTCTCCATTTCTACCAGTTTATACATTTGGATCCATATTTGCATCTTTAAAATTAGACTGTCATAAAAACAAATAGTGCAGACTCTGATTAAATGTCTGAAAGAGCCATTTGATCCATGTTTGCTCTGTTTGCCTAAATTTGTCTGTATGAATACCTAGGGTAGAATAGGGTGCATTCACTTTTGGCAGGGCAGGGATTAACATATACTTCATCTAAGTAGTCAATGACCACCAAAGGCATAAACAATGTGTATTGTTTCACAAACACATTCTGTTTCATAACAATAAATTCAAGATGTACAGTTTATAGCATACATTTATGAAGCATCATTTTCATAAAACAAAAAGACTCGAGATCTCAACAGTTGACGTACGTAAATATTCATGAATAAGAAAATTAACCCTGTCCAGTTAATGCTTTACCAAATGAAAATTCATGTAAAAAATAATGATATCATGAATATCTATTACCGGTATCTTAATTTTTATAATGGTATATTAACACACAAACTGTAAAATCAATTCTATTTATATTGTTCCATAAGCAGACAGAGTAGACCCTGATTAGAAGGCTCCTACAGAAGCTGTTTGATCTGGGTTTATTGTGTTTGCATCAAAAGGTATCTAATCAATATTTATGATGTCATTACTTCTTACATGAATATTCATGGAGTAAAGGAGTTAATGTTTTTTCTGGTGAAACTTAAGCTGATTGTTTTTCTGTAGTGAAGAGCCAACAGATTGCTAGTCCTGCGTGCTTTTGTATGTTGATGTGTCGTTTGTTGTATATGATTGTCTCGTTATCCCTCACTCCTCAATCTTTGCAAAACAGCGACATAAAACAGCTTTACATGTTGAAATTGAAAAATAAGCCCACAATACTGTAAACCCAAATCAGATTGACCCTTTTATGTGGGGTTGCCCTGTTTTCCACATAGATTATTGATCATCATCCTATGATACATCTCTGGAGAATTACAGTCTGGACTTTATATAAAGTACAAAATCAGGTCCCATTTGTACAATCAGATCTACAATGTATTTCATTCTATAAACAAACAGAGCAGACTCTAATCAGACAGCTCCTACAAAAGCTGTTTGATTTGACTCTACTCTGATGTGAAGGGTGTTAAATGGGTGAATTTATGGAGTAACGAGCTAAGGCATTATAGTAATTTTTATAGCTCAGGATTAACCCTTTACTCCATAAATATTCATGTAAGAAATAATGACACCTTGAATATTAATTAGATTAATTGTTAAAATAGCACATGGACACAGGAATGGTGACCATAGCAGAAACTAGAATCCTATGTATAGTATATCATAATCAGAGCAGACCCTAATCAGACAACTCTTACGGGAGCCATCTGACATGGGTCTACTCTATTTGCAGAGGTGTAGAAAGGAGTATTTATGGAGTTGAGAGTTAAGTAATTAATAAGGTTTAGTGTAAGTTCGATATAAATTATGTGTTTTATATAATGCTATGGAAATGGCATGGATTCAAATATAAGTTATTATCATTTATTAACCTAAACCTGTGTTACTCTCAGTAAGTAATAATGTCATACCAAATTAAGCATGTTTCCTGATTTCATGATATACATGTGACTAGCGTTTGAAAACAACTTGGAACCAGAAAGAAATTATATATCAGCACAGTTGAACTTATATTTATCGAATTTCAAGGGACCACACAAACAGAAGTTATCCAAGTTCTAGTCTGGACAATTGCTCAAGTTCACAGCTTAATGCAGATCTAAAGTAATTACTTTATATCTGCATTAAGCTGTTGTTTGTGTTTCTAAATATGTGTGGTGATACATTTTAGAACAATTCTGTATTGTAAAATTCGAGAAGACCAAACCTTAAAGTTATCCCGAAGTTGGAGTTATCCGAGTTTTGAGATATCAAAGTTCAACTGTATGTCTTGTGGATCAATATCTTGTACTATGGATTACTCATTTTTGATCTTTGTTTACACATTACAGAGAATGTACTGGTATTTGTTGACATGATGTGCTATGTATATTCACTGATGCCATTTTGGTTCCCCAGGTTTTGGAGCTGCCTGGCATTTGAATTATATTGAGATTGAGGACCTGGGCACCAGGAAGAACTACATGTTCCCATGCAACAAGTGGCTGTCCAAGTCAGATGATGATAAACAGGTCCTGAGAGAGCTGACATGTGGAACCTCTGCAAAGGCTGGCGGTGGTTCTGATTCCAGGGACTCAACAAGTAAGTTTGACAGATAGTTAAGCTTATTACTGAGCATCACATTTTGATTTTACAATCAGTGGACTCTATTGGTGGCATTGTGCTATACAAACATTACAATCTCTCTGTGCTGTCTTCCAGACACCAAATCAACCCTTTCTATCAGTTAATAAAGCTGAATAATTCAGTTTAGCACCATTTTGATAAATTTAGATAGTAACATAGTAACTGACATAGTAGCCGATAGTGAAAACCCTGATCCTTCAGGAGTTATAAGTTTGTTCTAGGTCTGCACTCTTTGTCCAGGTTTATCTGTATTTATTCTGGGGTGATTAGGCTATATATTAGTCATAGAAACTTTTGTACCATAGATTTAAATTTTACTATTATCATTTGCATTGTCAACATCATTTCTCAATAAGAGTTTCTTAAAACAGATAAAAATACTGACTGTATGACTATTAATTAGCCATTTTTTATGCCCCAATGGTGGAGGGGTGGGGGGATATTGTTTTTGCTTTGTCTGTCTGTCTGTTGGTTTGTTGTTTTGTTGGTTGGTTGGTTTGTCCCCAACTTTAACATTGACAATATTCTTTTCGCCATTGCACATACATGCTTCAAACTTGACATGCATATGCAACTTATGGAGGCAAACATTTGTAGGGGTGACTCATTAAGGTCAAGGTCATACATCAAGGTCAAAGGTCAAATTACAGGTCAAATTCAGATTGGCAATAATTGTGTTGCCATTCAACACACATGCTTTAAACTTGGCATGCATGTGCAACTTATTGAGGCGAACATTTTAGGGGTGACTCATTAAAGACACATCTTGTTTTTATAATGACATAAATTATGTTAATTTGGTTAGTTTGTCATTGTATGTTTAAGAATATGTTTTGTTTAATTTTAGCATTTGAGATTGAGGTTAAGACTTCAGACAAAAAGGAGGGTGGAACTATTCACAATGGTTGGATCATGGTAGAGGGCAGGAAAGGGGCATCCAAAGTGTTCAGACTGGAAAACAGTGTCACTAACAAAATACTACGCAAGTAAGTCATATGCCCTAGTCGGAGTGCTAATATGCTGTGTTTGTATTAGTGAAAATTGTATAAAACATATACATTGTATACATGTACTGGTAACTTAAAATATATAAAATGTATTGACACTTGGAATAAAATGAAAAAGCACAAATTGAAAAATGTTTTTGACACAACTGTTTGAATTGTACAGAGTTTAATTATTTGTTTAAAATTAATCATTTATCTTAGATTTCAATACTTGAAGTGACCTTATTCTTTCATCAGTTTTTGCTTTTGTAGACTAACTGGTACAAAATGTAACTCTTTGTACACTAGCATGATACTAGCATCTCATTTTGATCCAGACTATTCAACATTCATGCTGAGGAATGAAATATTAATTACAGATGATTTTTGTAGATGACAATTAATATTAACCCTTTCCCTCATATAAACATGTTTTCATGCATTTGCAGAGTAGACCCATATCAAGCAGCTCCTATAGGGGCCGTCTGATCAGGGTCTGCTTTGTTTGCCTATGGAATAATATCAGGCCAGACTCTACAGTTTCTACCCAACACCAAAACAATCCTGTCTACAAAATGCATTATAAAACTTCAGCTAATACATATTCATGATGGCATGATTTCTTACATCAATACCTGTACTAAACAGGGAAAGGGTTAAGAAGTAACTCAGCTTCTTATGTTTACCTTTGCAGGGGCAATGTTGACCACTTCACATTCCAGTCAGCTGCACTTGGAGATCTTGTGCACTGTGTCGTCGGGGCCTATGAGCGTGACGACAGACCCCTACAGGGCAATGAGGGACGAGAGGCCGAGTGGCACTGTTTTGAGATCAGCGTTACTGATACTGGCAGTGGCAAAAAGTAAGCCTTTTTTACAAAGTTGAGGTTTAGGCCTGTACTCTATAAATTCTACATCTTTGCAAACACCTTAGACCCAGATTAGACGGCTCCTGTAGGAGTCAACTAATCTGGGTCTACTTTGTTTGCCTGTGGAATACATGTACTATAGATAAGATTCTACAGTTTCTGCCTTGGCTAATCATTCCTTTGCTAATTTGCCATCATAATGAAATATTAATCTAATCATTATTAATTATGTCATTATTTCTTACATGAAAATTCATGGAGTAAAGGGTTAAAAGCCAATGTTTTGTAAGGCTGTTAATCTTTTATTCATCCATTAAACCAGTATTTACCGCTGAAATGCTAACTAGTTCATCATTGTTAAATGATAGAGTCTGATTTTCAAACATTGCAGATCCTGATCAGATGGCTCCTATAAGAGCCCTCTGATCTGGTCTTCACTGTTTGCAAATCAAATGAAAGCTAACTTATTTTTCTGCAGTCAAAGGTTTTATCCCTACCACACAATGAATAAACTTGTATGGACCTTTGCAAGCAGTTTGGCACCAGATAGGTTGGCATCTTATCAGAGTATAGGCTATTTTATACTAAAGATATCATTTTGGATAAGAAAGGGAGGACATATTTTGAGAAATTGAACAGAAAACAATTTTCTTGACAACAAGTAACCAACCATATCACCAGTCCTGTATACTTGTACTGAATTTATTACCGAATGTTAGTTTTGAGAAAAATGGAGACTGAAAAAAAAACCCACAAAAAAAATCCCTGAACATATAAATTAAACAAAACTCTTTTCTCTTTGCAAGAGCTATCTAGTTCACTAAAATCAGAGAGATGCCTATTCATGCCTTTGCAATTAGTGTACACCTAGTTGGGAATTCTCCTGTTGGAGCCATCTGATCAATATCTACCCTTTTTGTTTATGAAAATATATAGATCTGATACTACAGTTTCTGCCAGAGTTTCTTCATGTAATAAATCTGCATGCCATTATTTTTACATGAATATTCATGGGGTTAAGAGTTAACACTTTCCTTCATATACATGCTTTATAACGTATTTATAAACAGAGCAGACCCAGATCAGACGGCTCCTATAGGAGCCGTCTGATCAGGGTATATACTATGTTTGATAATGGAATTTGATAGATCTGTTTCTTTACTTTCTAAAATTGCTACAATGTTCCACCTTCCATATTTCATTATGACTATTTTATCCATGAATATTTAATAGGTATTAAACTTTAGAATAAAGATAGAACAAGGAAAGGGTTAAACATGTCTTTTATAGAAGTGTTGTGACATAGAATTGTGTCTGTTTCAGATACATTTTCCCATGTAAGGAATGGATCAGCATCCGTGAGAAGGTGTCAAAACGATATGGTAACGTGCTAGATGTGAAAAAGGTGGAGGAAAGTCAGACAACTATTATCAGAAGTGAGTCTAGCTACTAAATGCAACCTACTTTAAATGTTCTTCCTTTCAATTGATTTAAAAATATAATGTTTCCAATTGTGTCTTTTGTCTGTTATCCATGGCTAACATGTTATCGATGCTACCAACAGATGCTGAGCAGAAGAAACCCTTATCTCTTCGCATATTCGGAACAAATTTGTGAAAACTGTGCAGTTTGGATCCAGATAAGGACACCAAGTAACATGGTGTCCCATCAGGATCCAATCTATTTGAGACATTGACTGTATTAACCCATTACCTCATAGGCTATTTTTAGACACACAGAAATGGAGAATTTACTAGAGAAATGGAAAATTTTAGAATTGTGTGGTTTTGAAACCATTGTGATAAATAGAGCATTTGCTCCATTGGAGCAAATGCTCTATTCATCACAATGGTTTCATAAAGTGACTTTCACAGAGGCATCAAAAGGTGGCAATATGAGGGAATGGGTTAAGAGTAATTACGGAACAATAATTTTGAGAATTGCAGCAGACAACAAATTTGGCAGCAATTACTTAGCAGGCAAAGAGTAAATCAGCTTATTGTATTTTTATTTTTTGACAGATCTGGCTACTGTGAAATATGAGGTTGTGGTTTACACTGGGGACAAGTTTGGTGCAGGGACCAATGCCAATGTTCACATTATACTTCATGGTGAGAATGGGGACACTGGGAAACGACCTCTGACACAGCGAATGAGGGATCTGTTTGAACGGAAGCAGGTGGACAGGTTTACACTGGAGGCTGTGGACCTAGGTACATTCTCAGTTTGTCTTGAGACCATGTTTTGTATCTCATGTCTGCACTCCTTAGGGACAGATGTTGCTCCTATCCTTTGGGCTTGGAACAGCAACCCACGGGCATTTCAATAATGAAGCCATTTAAATAAAAATGGACATAATTAGCCATTTCTGAATAATTTATCACTTTAATTTAATATTTAATTTTCACCTGAGAACTCGTGAGCTATACAATTTAACCCTTTACCTCATAGATACACCTTTCTGTGCCTTTGCGAACAGAGTAGACCCATATCAGACCAGTGTCTGCTTTGTTTGCCTATGGAGTAATACAGATCTAATTCTACAGTTTCTCAAATGGCCGTATCAATTATGTATGGAGTAATGTAGATCTGACTCAAGAGTTTCTGAAATAGCCAAATGTTCCTTGTTCATTATAATAAATCAGTTAATGAATATGCTTAAATTCATGAATTCTTGAATAAATATTCAAGAGGTAAGGGGTTAACCCTTTACTCCAAAGATACACCATTTAATGTCTTTGTAAACAGAGTAGATCCAGATTACATGGCTCATGTTGTTAAGTCTAAACATTTATGTGTTTATATTCCATTATAAAAAGTCATTTAATTGTATTCATAATATCATTATTTCTTAATATGCTTGAGGTAAAGGGTTAGGGGTCACATTAATTTGTTTTTTTTGGAACTGATTCTGACTTGACATAAATATTCTGACATTTTTCAGGCAAGCTGAACAAACTGCATGTAGCCCATGACAACTCTGGATTCCGACCAAAATGGTATCTCGACAAAATTGAGGTGACAAACTCATCCACAGGTGAGACGACGACATTCCCATGTGAGAAGTGGCTTGATAAAGACAATGGTGATTGTCAAATTGAGAGAGACTTGTTTTGTCGGGAATAGACACTCAAAAGACAATACGCTTACACAGAATACTAAGATGGATGCCGCTGATATTTAATGTTAGATTTTAGTAACTGCATCATCTCTAACCATTTCCAGGTTGTTTCTGCTGTATATCAGAAGTGAAAATGCCAAAGAACTTTGCCACAGAGTTGTTTAAGAAAAAGTGATTTGCAAATTTTCTTGTTAAGAAAAACTGTATGGCAAGATGCCTCAAATTAAAATACTATGGTAATGAACTCTGTTAATATTACTGCTGAATAGCTGGGGAACAATATTTTATATAGGGTCTAAAAGTATGGGGTCTAAAAATGCTCAAATAGAGACTGCTGAAAATTTAAAAGAAACAACACACAAATCAAAATCTAGCATCTGCTGATAATCTGCTGATTGTGGAGAAGTTTTTCTGTACCAGTCTTCACTGGCATGCTTAACACACTATAAAATGCAACATATATTTGAGATGCTATGAAAATACATGCAAATGTCTCAGGATCTGTCACTGAGACCACTAAAATCTTTTCTTGATATTTTGAATATTTTTCTATCACCATTTTGCCTTTATACACCAGTTTGCTTTTTACTGTACACTGGCAGCTCCTGATTACTTCCACATCATTGCAGCCTTATATTATGTATGTTGACACAAAGTTTTCATCTGCCGAGTACTGTACTTGTTGTCAGTAAAAAATGCAGTCTGCTTAATATTTCAAAGTAGACCTTTCATTCTATCCAATACAGTGGTCAGGTTGTCTATCATTTTAGATTTTGATGAGAATGTGCTATCTGGCTTTGGATCTAGATTCAAACTGTCATTACAAACTTTCACACATAGGCTTTTAACCACTCATGCTTGATAATCATATGTTAACACTGTACAGAGGACCAGTTTATTGACCTATTGGTCATAGATCTACTTATTTATTTATTTATATCAGCATATTTGTTATTTGGTGAATGATATTTTGTATTGTGTATATTTTGAAAGATTTTTTAACTGTGATTTTTACTACATTTTTTTAGAGAGACAAATGTGTTGTACCCTAATTACCCTAAATATTCGGAGAGACAAACTAAGGCAAGTAGTGAAGACCCAGATCAAACTGCTACTTAAGGATCAGTTTGATCAGAATCTAAGCTATTTGTTTCTAAGTCAGTGTAATTTAAAATTATTAAAATATTGCCAAATTGTCTTGTTTGGCTAACAAACTGGTGAAGAGAGTTTGGATGTCCGAATGTTTAGTTTAGATATGGTGTATTTTTATTATATCATTACTGTTCATCTGGCAATGTATGTGCTATGTAAAGTTTTGTAGATCTTTAACCCTTCGCTTGCTATTCACGTCAATATACCTACCTGTAAATAGTGAAGACCCAGATGAGACAGCTCCTGCAGGAGCTGTCTCATCAGGGTCTGCACTATTTACAAGTTGATTGTGCAACCAGTGCACTCCACAGCAGTAATTGCACAGTGAAATACTTGTACACAGTGAAGGTATATGTAATTATACAACAGGACATGGGTAAAGAAGGAGAAATGTATTTTAAAATTCAGCAAGCGAAGGGTTAACCTTTTACTTGATAAATGTTCATGTAATTCTATAATTGCATATGAATACTAGGAATGTTGACTGACAGAAACTTTAGAAGATCTCTTATTATTCCAAACAGAAGACCCTGATCAGATGGCTCCTACGGGAGCCATCTGATCTAGGTCTACTCTATTTGCAAAATATATGATAAAAGTATTTATGGTGTAAAAGGTTAAGCTACCACACACAATGAAAACCAAAAGCTTTGCTTTCTTTACAAGTTAAAGCTGTTTACAGTTACCCAGTACATGTACTCCGATAGTGAAATTGATCACTGAAGTTTATTTGCTGTCTCTTTGTATATATATTGTAACATACTTACGCAAACTGTGTAGACCAAAGTTTAACACAGAAAAGAGTGAAAGGAAATTTATCAATCAGGTAAAGAGATATTATAGTCTATGTAAGAGCAGTAACCCAATTGTACACCTATACCATGCCAATACTGTAATTTTTCACCAAGCCCCCATAAGAATTAAGATACAGAAATGTGTGTATATATAAGTATATGTAAGAATCTGACATACTGTATACTTACAGTTATATGTACAGCTGTTAATAATATTTTACCACAATTCACCTAAATATTCGGCCACACAAACCTAAGCAAACAGTGCACACAAAAATCAAACTGCTCCTTAACCCTTTTAACCATGAATATTCATGTAAGAAATAATGACATAATGAATATTTATTAGATTAGTTATTGTAATAGGATATGGACACAAGAATTTTTGGTCATGTCAGAAACTGTAGAATCATATCTATATTATATCATAAGCAAACAGAGTAGACCCTGATCAGATAGCTCTTGCAGGAGCCGTCTGATCTGGATCTACTCTTTTGAAAAGGCACAGAAAGGCCTATTTATGGATCAAAGGGTTAAGGAGTCGATTGATCAGTGTCTATGCTATTTACTACTCCATTAATTCCATTTAGTATGAAAACAGTGCCAAATTGACTTAAAAAGTATACTTTATTAATCAATGGAGAGAGCAGATGGGTGTCCGAATATTTCAGGTAACAATAGTCGTAGAACTGAATCAGGGAAAACGTTGCTGTTTGTGAACAAAACCATGGTTGTGGATGATAAACCAATAAGTAGAGATCTCTAGTCGAGACATTAATCCTTTACTCCATGAATATTCATGTAAAAAATAATTAATGTATGAATATTAGTTTAATACTTGCAAGAAAATTTTGACCCTGATAAAAACTGTAGAATCAGATCTATATACTTCCATAAGTAAATGGAGGAAATTCTGATCAGATGACTCCTGGGCCATCTGATCTGAATCTGCTCTGTTTGTAAAGGCTTAAAAAAATGTGCATACATGTATATGGAGTATAGGGTTGAATCTATAATGTGATAACATTCCCCCATCCATTTTTAATGTTTTTTGCTGTAGATAAGCTGTTATTTAACTTCTTTGTAGATATTGTAAACTAATTTGATTTTCCTCTGTTGTAATGTACTGCTGTTTGATTTTTTAATTCATTTCAAAACATAAACACAGTCATTTAAATAATGCATGAAAATAAAATAGAACTGTTTTGATTGATAGAGACATGTTTTTAATGGCTTTGCAAACAGAGTAGACTCGAACCCTTTAGAGTCTGTTTATGATATAATGCAGATCCAGTTCTAGTTTCTTCAACGACCAGAAACCTCCTTGTTCATATACCATTACAGACATTCAGCTTATAAATATTCAGTTATTATTTCTCACTGGAGTATTTATAAGGTAAAGGGTTAAGTTTTGTCTGGTCAAGATACAGTCGCAACACTTACTGCCAATACAATATTATATATATGATCTAAATCCAAACTGCACAGATTACTGAGAAGGTATTTTTGTAAATATTGTGTGCACACCTGTAAAATTTATTTCCACTTGGTACCAAAGCTGTTTGCAACTTGTATAATTCACAATTTTCACAATATTAGAGCAGGTACCTTAGATACCCTAATTCTTTGGA
The DNA here is from genome assembly GCA_963576725.1 of Azorinus chamasolen. NCBI lineage: Eukaryota > Metazoa > Mollusca > Bivalvia > Cardiida > Solecurtidae > Azorinus > Azorinus chamasolen. Next base: position 43,729,876 of record OY755246.1, on the reverse strand, counting down.
CAAACTGAGGCAAATAGTGCAGACCCGGCCCGAGGTTATAAAACGTTTTGCTTGAGTCTGAGATCATTCTCAAGCATCAGATTGGTCAGATTCTGAGTTTGCTCAGAATCTGGCAAATCGGATACATGTACTTGAGAGTGATCTCATGATCTCAGACTCGAACTTGGAAGTTTCATAACCTTGGACCCAAATCAAACACCTTCAGAGCATTTTGATCTGGGTCTTAACTATTATTGTCAGTTTTATTTATTTAAAGTTGTCAAAATAGTGCCAGATTGAATCATTCGGCTTTACAGATCAGAGCCTAGGGAGAGTTTGCTTACAAATATTAGGGTGTTATAGGTTCACAGCTGTTTATCAGTTTATGTGCCAATGTTAGTGCCATCATTAAGTCAGTCACTGGTTTACTTATAAATGTGGTAATGCCGACCTTGATTGAGTCATTCGGAAATTTCAGCCAATATTTTGTTAGCAAAATGTGGATAATCAGGATTGCATTGAAATCTAATGACACCAATCGGTATTACAAGGCCACAGTGCTTTATATATATACAATGTACATACATACGGCATTAATGTTTGTGACATTTTGCTCAATTTGTTTATTTAATTTAGAAATTGTAGAATCAGATTATCAAGCAGAACAGACACTGTTCAGATGGCTACTACAACAGCCCTGACCTAGGTCTTCTCTATTTGTAAAGGTGTGAAAAGTCACCTCTATCAGGTAAATGGTTAAAGAAAGGTGACTGCAGAATGAGAAATACATAACGCTCCCAAAAGAGCCTCTTGTATTATTTTTGTCCTGTATTGAGCATCTGTCTACTTTTAACATTCCCGGGCTTATTCACCCTTTCCCTATTTCATATTTATGTATGGAATAATGAGATCATGAATATTTACTAGCTGGAGTTTTATGATGGCATTTGTACACAGGATGTTTTGGCTCAGTCGGAAACTGTAGAATCATATCTATTATTTCATAAGCAAACTGCAGACCCAGATCAGATGGCTCCTATAGGGGCTACTCAGTTTTCAAACATGCGAAAAAGCGTTTACATAAAGGAAAGATGTCACTTAGCCCTTTTACGCGATAGAGATGCCTTTTCAACCAAAGTAACCTCGATCAGACTGCTCCTGTAGGGGCTTCCTAATCAGGGTTTGCTGTGTTTGCTTCTGGGATAATAGATTGGATTCTAGTTTCTAAAATGGGTTTTTAAAAAAACCAGTTTCATCAATTGACCAAAAAACTCTGTTCATGAATATTCAATGATTCATGAAGTCAAGAATTCTTGTATAAATATTCATGAGGTAAAGGGTTTCGAAGATTCTAGTTCTATGTATTTAATACTCCTTGCACAATTAACCCTTTTCTTTACGCCTTTTCACGCATTTGCAAAGAGTAGACCCAAATCCGATGGCTCCTGTAGAAGCCGTCTGATCAGGATCTGCTCTGTTTGTTAACGGAATTTGAAAGATTTGCTTCTTTACTTTCAAAAATGGCTACAATGTTCCACATTCCGTATGTCGTAACTATATTTTCAATCAATGTTCAGTAGGTACATGTATTTGAATTAAGAATAAACACAGAACAGGGAAAGGGCTAATAATACAACTTTAGCAGTGTTGTCAAGCCACTTTATTTTTTAAGTTAAGCCATCCATTTAACTTATGGTTTGGAAATTGTGATATTTTATTCTGTATAATAGATTTTTACATTTCGCGGACAGTGAATGTTTAAACTGACCTTATTTCCAATTTATTTGTGTAGCTTAGGATGTGTATGTGTTTGTGCCAATAGGTTTTTTTTTATTTGAAAGCTACAGAAAATACAGAGATAGTATTCCTAAACTCCCCGTGCAAGTGTGACATGATGTGATGTTAGTAGATGTTGTTATTTGAAAAGTCAGCTATACTGTAGTACATGTATGTCGAAGGCTCTTTAACCCTTTACTGTATGAATATTTGAATAAGAAATAACATGAATATTGATTAGATGAAATTTTATTATGGCCAATTAACCATGGAATTTTAGCCAATTTAAGAACCTGCAAAATCAGATCTTTATCATTCCATAAGCAAACAGAGCAGACCCTAATTAGATGGCTCCTACAGGAGCTATCTCATCTGGTTCTACTTGCAAAGGCATTAAAAGGCATATCTACAGAGTAAAATGTTAACATTTATAAACATTTGCAAAATTGTTCTTTTATTCTCAATGTTTTGGAGCTGTCTGATCAGAGCCCGTTCTGTTTGCTGAACTCATTCTCTCCTACTGACGCCTTATTGCACCTGTGTAAAAGTCACTTCTTGAAACCATTGTGATAAATAGAGCATTTGCTCCATAGGAGCAAATGCTCTATTTATCACAATGGTTTCAATACTACACAATTCTAAAAAAATCATTTTCTCTAGTAAATGCTCCTTTTCGGTAGATTTATTCAAAGAGGTTGGGTCTAAAAATAGTGTAGGAGAGAATGATATAAATGCAATTATAACAGACCTAAATCTACAGTTTCTTCCAGTACCAACAATTTCCATGTACACAATCATGCCATTATAAAATTCAGCTAATAAATATTCATAATCTCATTAGTTACATGAATATTCATGGAGTCATGGGTTAATACACAATTTTGATAACAGACCGTGGGTATATGTGTTAGTTTGTCTATCCCAGATAAATGCTAGTTATTGCTGTATAGTTACATCATTGTTTTACAGTAGTCTTTACTGTTATTGTAATGCATATATCTGTAGTGGCCATATCAGTCATATTGATATGGAACCAGTGGTGATATTTCTTTTTTTGTTCAAACATAGCAAGCTTCAAGCTAGACGAAGATTTTCGAGAAAATTCTCCCTTATGGAGAACTCCAGCTTGAGTCCTGCATAGAATATTTACAATTTGTTGGTTTCAGAACTGTATAAAATCTGGGTTATCTAGAATGCTACGGATGACACGATATTTACTGTAGTTGTACTTTTACATAATCAGGACCCTCCTGCTCAAGTCCGACAGTGTTTACAACATTCATACTACAGTAAAACCCCTCTAATGCAACCACCAAAAAGGGGCATAATTTACAGTGACAAAGGCAGGTGGTAGCTTAATGCAGGGCAAAAGTTATGCAGAAAGCTCCTATAGGAGCTTTCTGTATAACTTTCGTCCTGCATTAAGCAACCACCTGCTTATGAAGACAGCCATGTTTGTTCATGAAGTGGTCGCATTAGCGGGACTTTACTGTATTGTCAGATAGTGTGCATATGATTTATGCATATATATACCACAGATTTGTAGAGAAAACCATTTGGATGTACTTTTTGTATGACATGGGGCCATATTGTTTGTCAAATGTAAAGTATTGAAATGAATTTACACAGCTTTACTAAGATGTAAGTATACATGTACATTTTTTTTATGATTTCGGTGTGAAATTTCAGGTCTTTTGGAATTGGATTAACCCTTTCCTTCATATAAACGTGTTTTCAGGCATATGCAGAGTACACCTAGATTACATGGTTCCTATGGGAGCTGTCTGATCAGGTTCTGCTGTTTGCTAGTGGAATTTGGCAGATCTGTTTCTTTACTTTCTGAAAAGGGTACAATATTCCACCTTCCATATTTCATTATAACTATTTTGTCTATGAATACTCAGTAGGTATTGAATTTTGGAATAAATACACAACAGGGACAAGATCAACCCTTGCCCTCATAAATATTTATGCAAGAAATGATGTTTGTCCTTTGCAGTCGAAGATGACCATTTCTAGTCTCAGTAATGTGTGGTAGTCTTCAAGTGTGAAAAATTATAACATCAGTTAATTTTTTGAAGACAGGGATATTTTGACCATGACAGAACTGTAGAATCAGATCTATATTACATGAATTCCATATGCAAACAGAGCAGACCCTGATCAGAAAGCTCCTGCAAGAGCTATCTGATCTGGATCTGCTGTTTGCAAGAGTGCCAAAATTTGTTTATGCAAGGGAAAGGGTTATCAAATTGGATTTTTTCATGTTCACAATCTGTATTGTTACAACTCAACAACTAATTCCTAATATTGCATTTTTTTTGTCTGCATGTAGATTTTCCAGACAATCTACCTATCTGTGATACTCATGAATCAAAACCGTCCTGTCTACATCATTCCTACCATGAGCTATTAATATACATGTATATATATGATTGCGTTAGCTCACATTGGTAAAAGTGACCTTTCGAAGAATTGCACAGATCAGATCCAAATCAATATAAAGAATAATTTGGCATCTGACCTTCATAAACATGCTAAGGATCGATGTGTCAAGTTCCTATTTCATTAGTTGATTATACAGTATAAGCCGTCTTAAGTGGTCATTCATTTATTGAACATAGGAGTGTTAAAAAGCAGGTTGTTGCTTAATGCAGGGCAAAAGTAATGCAGGAAGCTCCTGTAGGAGCTTTCTTCATTACTTTTTGACCTGCATTAAGCTACCACCTGCCTTACAGATCCATAATTACATTTAGACCTTTTTATGGCCATTTAAGACAGGTTCTACTATACATTATTAATCCCAGTCACCAAATATTTTATAATGTATATCATTTTGGTCTTTGCGATGCTTTTTTATGTTAACTTGGTAATTTTATAGTTGGGTCCTTAATATTTACACTTGTACATGTACAATTTTATTGCTTATTACATTGTATGTTTCTCGTTATTTCTGCTGTATTCTATTGACTTACATAGAAAACCCTTCGTTACATAGAGATAAAAAAAAAAAAGATCTAATGCGTAAGCATGGTTTGTTTTTCTTTCCATATCCAGTCAGAATAAGATCATTCATCCTTTATTCCATAGATATGCCCAGCAAACATAGTATAACTAAGGGCTGTTCCATTTGAATGTGTATGGGGGATGCAGGAAGGCACTTTCAAATTCTGCCACCCACCCATGGAATTTTTTTACCCATGCACAAACCAAATAGTACCATTTTCGCATCCATGCAGAGCTGTTTTTTAAAGTGCCTTCCTGCCCCCGATACACATTTAAATGGAACAGCCCTAAGATAAAACAGCTCCTATAGTAACCATCAGATCAGGGTCTGCTGTTGCTTGTGAAATACATGTAATGCCATGGCCAAACATTCCTTTGTTCATATGCCATTCTTTCTTACATGAATATTTATGGAGTAAAGGAGTAAGAAATGTGATGAAAGGTGCACAACAGTTAACCCTTTCCTTCATATAAACACCTTTGCAAACACAATAGGACGAGGTCAGGCAGCTCCTGTAGGAACCATCTGATAGTACCTGCTTTGTTTGAAAGTCACCAAAGGATCATTCCTGCTAAATAATATTGAAATCTGCAAAGTGGTTTTGGAGATTTTAGAAATTGTCACGAAAGGATAATTAGCCTCATCCCTGATGTCCATATTTAATGAACAAATTTGGTTGAGGATCACCTATGGACCACTTCTGTAAATTTATATTGAAATCTACACAGTGGTTTCAAAGGGTTTTTTTTTAAAGGAAAAATGAATACAATATGCACAACAAGGCATGGTGCTGATCAACCCTATGAAGTTTTATGAAAATCCAAACAAACCACGTTAACAAAATTTTCCATGTCCCATATCTCTGCAGAAAATCATCAAACAGGAACAGGAATATGACTTGCACAACTAGGCATGGTGCTGATCAATCCTATTAAGTTTCATGAAAATTCGACCTAAAATTTTAGAGAAACTGTGCGGACAAAATTTTCCATGTAAAAATTTAAAGTCCCATAACTCTGCAGAAAATCAAACCGGAACAGGAATAAGATAGGTACAACTAGGGATGATGCTGATCAATCCTATGAAATTTAATGAATATCCAATTAAAGGTTTGTAAAATTTCCCATAACTCTGCAGAAAATCGGGTACAATATTATTGAAGCCAGTATATGGCATCATGCTCTTTCCATAAATGAAATGTCATTCCAATAGCATCAGTAGAACAGGAATTATAAATGCTCTCAATGTGACGATGGCCTATGGTCAAACCTATGTGATACTGCAAGTTTTATTTGTAAAAGGGCTTGACAAAAAGGAAAGTCAAATATTTCATTTGATAAAGAATAAGAAATCAACATAGCTAGTGTACTTTTTTTCTTTATTTTCCCTCTTTACAAAACATTTCAGAATTTTTTGAAGCCCTTCTTGGACCCTGATGCTTTTGTAACCTTCAGAACGTTGAATCTGACTGTTTTGCTGAGGGGTCGGCACTCTCCAACAGTGACAATATCACCTGGGGTTACATCCCTGAAAGTTTAAATGTCAATCACATACAGTAAACCCTCTCTATAACGGTCACTAAATTGTGTTTATTAGTTGGTATTTAGGGCAGGTGGTTGCTTAAAGCAAGATGAAAGTAAAACAGTATGCTCCTATAGGCTTTAATCAGCCACCTGCCTTTGACACAAAATAATTGATGTAATTTAGTGGCCGTTATAAGAGAGGTTTTACTGTATAAGGAAATATCGAGAACAAATTTCAACTCAAACAATGCCCCGATCTGTAGACAAGAGTAAAGATCCATCTTTATCTTTTTAAAATTAATTCTCAGAGTTGTGGATAAATTACAATCTACCAAAATCTCTTATTTCTCAGCCAATTCCTGTCTCGCTGAGAAGCAGCAAAATACAGGGTTTGGCAGAAAATATAAAAACAATTTACTTGGATTTCCTGATACTCCCTTATCTACAGCACAGCTTAGTACAACCCTATCTTGTATTATTTAGAATAGCCTCCTGAGTACATATAATAATAATATGGAGTTCAGTATGTGTGTTTTACGTCACTTTAACCCTTTCCCTCATATTGACGACTTTTGACGACTCTGTAAAAGTCACTTTGTGAAACCATTGTGATAAATAGAGCATTTGCCCCTATAGGAGCAAATGCTCTATTTATCACAATGGTTTCAAACTACAAAATTCTAAAAGTTTCCTTTTCTCTAGTTAATGTTCCTTTTCGGTAGATTTATTTAAAGAGGTTGTATCTAAAAACAGCCTATGAGGTAATAGGTTAACAGTACTTTAGTCATATCGTTTCATCCAGCTAATTACAGGTGGAGGAAGGCCCAAGAAGGTTTACCATGCACAGAACAAATTGCATTGTTTTTTGCACAGAACAACATCCGGGTAGAACCACTGATCTACTGCGAGTCGGCTGGAGTGCTTCTGCACATGAAAATTCTGAATGCCTAGACCGCGATTTGAACCACAGTAGTGAGGGTCTACATGAAAGTTGGGAGTTTGGTATCAAATTGGCTTATAAGTATTAAATAGTTTGGCTGAGAACTAAGGGAAACAACATGCTATTTCGATGGCAACAAATGCTTTTCCATACTGTCAACAAGTACATGGCAAGCAAAAGTGATAATGCTTTCTGACAGGAAATATATACTATCATTCTAATTAATGTTATTACTCAAATTGTTGACAAATCAACACAATGCCTCAATGAAGTTAACCTGTCAAATAAACTTTCATGAAGCTGATTACAGTATGAATGAAAACTTTAAATCGCTGATCTAGAATGTTTTCAGCCTTAAGTCATTATTCATAAAACAAAGGGTTAAAAGAAAAGTTTGCTTCACTACATTCAAATTTACCAGCTAACAGGTCTAGGGTGTATGTCGGAAACACATGTTCAATACTTATAAAGTGCAACAGATTCTTAAATTGTCATTTCTCCACCAAACCCTATGTTGTGACCACTCTTTAGAATTGTCTCGAAGGGGCTATTCTAAAGAGTGGTCACAACATAGGGTTTGGTGGATAAATAAAGGAGTTATTCTTATGAAGCTAATCTGAGTTTATAGTTCTTGTTTGTACTCATAAGAACTGCTCGCAATCTAACAAATCGGGTTAAGAAACAGCAGTCCAACTCTGTGGAGGACTCAACTAAAAGACTTGTAAAGCCACATCAGAACTGTGCCATGAGGCATTTTCACCAGAGGGCTGTCTGCAGACCATCGTGAGATAAACATCATATGTGGCTTTATACCCAAAATACAATGAGGATGAATCTTTCAAACCAAATCTATTAATTTGTAAGTACCATGGTTAATCATTTACTCAAATGAGACCTTTGCTACCTTTGCAAGTAGAGTAGACCTAGATCAGACGGCTATTGCAGCCTTCTGATCAGGGTTGGCTGTGTTGGCTGTGTTTGCTTATGATATTATATAGATATGGTTCTTTAGTTTCTGCCTTGGCCAAAAATTCTTGTGCCCATGTGCTATTAAAGCACATTAATATAATTAATATTCATGGTTATGGCACAAAAGTAAATAAGGTTTCAAGAAGTTTAAAACACTACAAGAAATTCGCCTGTGAATAATGCTTAACCCTTTCCCTCATATAAACGCCTTTTCAGGCATCTTTTATAGAAGCCATCTGATCAGGGCCTGCTCTGTTTGCAAATGGAACTTGATAGAATACTCTATTTATTACAATGGTTTCAAACTACAAAATTCTAAAAAAATCCTTTTCTCTAGTTAATGCTCCTTTTCGGTAGATTAATTCAAGGAACACATGTGTCACCTGCTTGCAGCTGACACAAAAATTGTTAATATGCTGGAGTGCGAAAATCAGAACAAAGGGGAACAAGTTAATGTTGTATTGCTATGCAATACACGAGTTCCTCACCGGATTAAAAAAAACTCCACTGACCCACTACCCATGGTGTAGTTGACAATGGTATATACATGACAATCCTGAATGGTATTTGTAAAATTAATAAGAAAAATAATATGACAAAAGGGGAATAACTCCAAATATAATGATGCTGGAGTTATGACCCTTGTGCATAACACTTCCTCTTATCATGCTTGTTCAATATATGAAGTTTGAAATCAATTGGAACAGTAGATAAAGAGTTATTGTCTGGACAAAAAAATAGGAACAAGAGCCATGTGCGGTGCCAACGCTCGTCTTGACTTGGTGCTTGTCCAGCTAAATTAAACATTTTTGAAAAATATAAAGGGGCCTTCCCCTCAATGAGATCTACTACCCTATAAAGTTTCATGTTGATACCTCTTATACTTTTCGAGTTATGGTCAATGCTAAGATTTCAAACGTCGACCACAGCGACGAAAACGTGGACACCGGAGTTACAATAGCTTGTACAGACGAGCTAAAAAGGGGAATAACTAAAAAAATATTGATGCTAGAGTTATGGCCCTTGTGCAGGACACTTTCTTTCATCATGCTTGTTCCATGTGCAAAATTTGAAAGCTCTATAATGATTAGTTTAGAAATAACAGCCAAACAAGAGGGCCAGAATGGCCCTGAAGCGCTCACCAGGCAATCAGAGGAGAAGATTTTCAAAGTTTTCACTATATGTTTTTATAGAAAACTAGCCGGCCCTGGGGCGGGCCAATTTTGACCCCAGGGACATAATTTATATAACTTTTGTAGAGGACTTGAACATGATGCTATGAGCCAAATATGAAAGCTGAGAACCTTTCAGTTTCAGAGGAGAAGATTTTCAAAGTTTTCTCTATATGTTTCTACTGAAAACTACCCACCACTGGGGCGGGGCCAATTTTGACCCCAGGGCCATAATTAATATAACTTTTGTAGAGGACCTGAACATGATGCGCTGTGCCAAATATGAAAGCTGAGAGCCTTCCAGTTTCAGAGGAGAAGATTTTCAAAGATTTCACTATTTGTTTCTATTGAAAACTGCCCAACCCTGGGGCTGGGCCAATTTTAACCCCAGGGCCATAATTTATATAACTTTTGTAGAGGACCTGAACATGATTCTCTGTGCCAAATATGAAAGATGAGAGCCTTTCAGTTTCAGAGGAGAAGATTTTCAAAGATTTCACTATTGTTTCTATTCTGAAAAGTACCCACCCCTGGGGCGGGGCCAATTTTGACCCCAGGGCCAAAATTAATATAACTTTTGTAGAGGACCTGAACATGATGCTCTGTGCCAAATATGAAAGCTGAGCGCCCTCCAGTTTCAGAGGAGAAGATTTTCAAAGATTTCACTATTTGTTTCTATTGAAAACTTCCCACCCCTGGGGCGGGCCCAATTTTGACCCCAGGGGCATAATTTATATAACTTTTGTAGAGGACCTGAACATGATGCTCTGTGCCAAATATGAAAGCTGAGAGCCTTCCAGTTTCAGAGAAGAAGATTTTCAAAGATTTCACTATTTGTTTCCATTGAAAACTGCCCACCCCTGGGGCGGGGCCAATTTTGACCCCAGGGCCATAATTTATATAACTTTTGTAGAGGACCTGAACATGATGCTATGTGCCAAATATGAAAGCTGAGAACCTTCTGGTTTCAGAGGAGAAGATTTTCAAAGTTTTACTATATGTTTCTATTGAAAACTTCCAACCCCTGGGGCGGGGCCAATTTTGACCCCAGGGGCATAATTTATATAACTTTTGTAGAGGACCTATAGGTGATGCTATGTACCAAAGATGAAAGCTGAGAACCCTGTAGATTCAGAGGAGAAGATTTTTAAAGGTTCAAATTGTTGACGACCGCCGACGGACGACGCACGACACACGACGCACGGCGACGGACGACAGACATCTGGCGATCACAAAAGCTCACCCTGAGCACTTTGTGCTCTGGTGAGCTAAAAAGAAAGTGTGACGGACAGACAGACGGACGACGGAAAAGTGATCCCTAAGTGACACACTGCCTCTCGGCAGGTGACACAAAAAGGTTGGGTCTAAAAATAGCCTAGGAGAGAATGAGTTAAAGAACCCTATTTACCTGAAGGCTGGACTTAGATGTACTGACATGTTCTTGTGCCTTTTCTCAAATCGCTGGTACTTCTTGATGTAATGCAAGTAATCTCTACGAACCACTATCGTTCTCATCATCTTCATCTTGGCAACAACGCCTGTCAGAATACGTCCTCGAATGCTCACATTACCAGTAAATGGACATTTTTTGTCAATATAGGAACCCTCTTTGGCCTGAAACAAAGAAACAAAATGTAAGAGATGATATCCTGTTCTATTAACCCATTACACTGTGATTATTCATGTAAGAAATGATGGCATCATGAATATCAATTAGATTAATTTGTAAAGAGGCATATTAAGTTAATAACACATGGTTAATAACACATGTTAATAACAGATGGCTCAATGCCTCACAAAGGAGCTGTCTGATCAGGGCCTGCTCTGCTTGCTTATAAATCTGATTCTACATTTGTTTTCAATGCAAATTACTCCTTGAAAAAAGCAGTTAATAAATATTCTTGATGTCATTATTTCTTACATGAATATTGAACTGGTGATGGGTTGAATTAATCTCATTCAAACATGAAGATATGATGAGGAAGTCCAATACAGTAGCCACACCTACATGTAGCTTTAAATGCTGAATCACTCAAAATTTTGAATAATATTAAAATGGGAATGATCCATCAATAGAGTCCAGCTTATTATCCAGAAGTCATGTGGATGACAACAGTGCAGGTCCTGATAAAAGAGCTCCTATAGGGTCTTCATAGTTTACCAGTACTTATTTCCTGGATTAACCCTTTCCCTGTTTATTTCAAATTTTGATACCTACTGATTACTGAATATTCATGGACAAAATGGTTTTAATGAAATATGGACGATAGAAAATTGTAGCCATTTAAGAAAGCACAGAAACAGATCTTTTAACTTCCATTAGCAAACAGAGCAGGCCCTGATCAGACAGCTCCTATAGGAGCTGTCTGATCTGTGTCTACTCTGTTTGCAAATATGTGAAAACATGTTTATATGAAGGAAAAGGTTAAAGGGTTTACACTTTAAACAGACTAAGCTGAGATCTTATTGTGATTAGAAAAATATTCCTATAACATGTCTGTCAGCACAAGGTTACAGTGCTGCATGTGATGTGGGCTAGAACTCTTACATTACCAAATGTATAATATTTTAAAACAGCATCCCTTCGGCTTGTGTGACTGATGGACTGACAGACAGACAGAAAATGTGATTCCCATAGGGCTCCAGCATTTTCAACGCAGGGTCCTAATAAGCACAATTTATAAGTAAAGTAAAAATTTAAAAGCAAACACTAGAAATAAACATGTGAATCTAAATCACTTGTCTCTGCCTATGACTAAAATGAATCGCACATGATACTTTTTTGGTTCAGAAGGTTTAATATTAGTTTGTACTCTTTTTTTGCTTGATAACATCCTACATGTACATGGATGTAATGGTTAATTTATTATTAAAGGTATGCCTTACCCTTTCTTTTATATTAACACCTTTTCACACATTTGCAAACAGAGTAGACCCATATCAGACTACTCCTAAAAGAGCCATCTGATCAGGGTCTGCTCTGTTTGCTTATGAGACTATAATAGATCTGACTCTACAGTTTCTTAGTTTCTACAAAAACTCCTGTGTACATATGCAAATATAAAAATTAGGTTAATATTCATGATGACACAATTCTTAGCATGAATATTGAACAAGGAAAGGACTTAAAGATATTTGCAATTTTCAAATGGTCCACACCATTTCAAGCCTTTGCAAACAGAGAAGACATGCAAGAGTTACCTGATCAGACTCTTGTTTTCTTACTAACTTAAAATAGATCTGACTACAATTTTTAAGGATAACAAAAATTCTGTTAAAAAAGGGTTCAGATTATTTTTTTTTAAAACCAATGGCTATACCGCTGGTGCTACAAGGTCAATGCAAGTGATACTTGCAGAGCCTCGTTTTCTTATGCTGCTCAACATTTACACAAAGTTTCGAAGAAAAAGAAAAACTCCATCCAGTTCCCGAGTTGTGGCACAAGACGGACAAAAGTTATGTTTTTGCCAAGCAAAGGGCTACAACTCTGGTGCTATAAAGTTCAATGTGAATGATACTTGCAGGGCCACATTTACTTACGTTACTTAACCCTTTCCCTCATGTAAACGTGTTTTCACGCATTTGCAAACAGAGTAGACCCAGATCAGACGGCTCCTATAGGAGCCGTCTGATCAGGGTCTGCTCTGTTTGTTAATAGAGTTTGATAGATCTGTTTCTTTAGTTTCTAAAATGGCTACAATGTTCCACCTTCCATATTTCTTTATAACAATTTTGTTAATGAATATTCAGTAGGTATTGAAATTAGGCAAATATACAACATTTACTCAAAGTTTCATACTAAGAAAAACTAAAAACAATTTCTGGGTCTTGACAGAAAAAAAGGTTATGTTTTTGGCAAAGGGCCATAACAAGTGCTAAAATGTCAAAGTAAGTGATACTTGTGCGCGCATATACGCTTATGGTACTAAACATTTACAAAAAGTTTAAAAGAAATACTAGCGTTTCTGAGACACAACTCCGGGAGGCACAGACTTCGCCCAAAACAATATCTTTCCGCAAGGCATCAATATCTGAGGAACTTACATCTTTCGGAGTTTTAAAACCCAGGCCCACACTCTTCACATATCGCAGGTTTTTCTTGCCTTTTGCAGACAAAAGCACGGATTTCTTGTTCTGAAATACGTTTGCCTGCTTTTGAAACGATTTCTCTGTCTGGAAAAAAAGAAAAACAATTTACTCTTTGCATGCTTGCTGCCAAACCGTGATTACATGTAGAGGAACACTTTTAGAATCTTTCCGCACCCATTTAAGGACTTTATTATATTATACCAATATACCTAACCCTAATTGTGACCATAATCCTAATCCCAACCTTACTACGCAAAATGAATATTAAATGGAAATCCACATGTTATTTGAAATACCATAAGTAATATTAGGTGCGGACAGATTCTAAATTCTAGCCCCTGCAGGGGTGGCAAAATCTAATTTTGAATTTTGTTTCACCAAAAGCTATTTTAGACTTGTCCATATGATGATTTAATAACAAAAACCTATAAAATTTCACTTGTCCATAATGGCTTTGGGACAACACGGACAATGGAATTTGCCACCCCTGCCCCTGTTCAAATAGTTTGAATCCACATTAAGTTACCAATAGCTATGCAGAGAGTATGCATGTCATAAGCATGGAACAAGTTATAATATGAGTCTTACGTCTCTACGTCGTCTAGTCAGATGATCTGGATCCGATCAGTGTAGCCCCTGATCACTACCGTATATCTCCGGTCATAAGTCGAAGTTTTCAGACCCAAAAATCACCTTCAGAAACCTGTCTCGACTTATGGCTGTATCCAAGCCAGGTTTAGAAAAAGAAAGTTGAGCAAAAATCAAAACAGAAGTTCAATTTTCAATCACGAAACTTACGACACTCCCTTGAATAACACTTCCAGTCAACAAGTTCAAAACCATGTTCTCCTTTGAAAATTTGCCACTTCAGCGTGCTACATAGATAGAATAACGGATTTTTGTGTTGAAACTGATATTTGTGCTGTTTATTATGATTAAAGTCCATTAATATGCCTTTGGAAATAATTTGAAACTGCCAGCGTTCCCATTGACTATTGCAGAAAATGGCGCTCACTTTATACAAGGGAGGCAATTCTGTTGATGTAACAGCATCAATATCTTCATTGAAATGAATGGTGCAATCACTTTTATGCTTGATCTTTTTGCATATTTTTGTAAGCTGTTTCAGATTATCTCATTTTCTCTCAATATCATCACTATTTAACTAGTTTTAATGTAAAACTCAGGAAGTTTGACTAACTGTGAACCCTCGTCAATCATTATAAAGACAAACAAAGGAAAGTGACTTCAAAGGGTCAAATCAGCGTTTCAGTAATTTATTTCAATGTTTGGCAGTATTAATGTGCGAATTTTCACACTCTGTGAAGATGGCATTGATACAGGTGTCATAATCCAGTAAATGTGCATGTACACCTGGAATGGACTAGATTTACTATGGATTAAATTTACAGCTTGATTTATGCCGAGCCAATGAAAATGTGAGGGTCTCTGGGGTAAAATAAGGTGATAAAAGATGGCATGTATTGCTATCACCAATCAAGATAAATTGCCCTCGAGCTGTCTAAACAACAATAATAATATTCTGCACACTGACAGAGGACCGCTGATAGACATCCAAAATAATTTTTCTGCAACGTCAGATATATTTGTATAACAAATCTAAAACAAATACAGTTACTTCCCTTGGATAATTGCAGCCTTTTGTAAACACTGAACAAACGTGACAGTTAAGCCAAATTTGTTTCAAAATATTTATAAACTTTGATATTTCTTTGATTATAAACTGCTTCTTGACACTCACTGACAAATAATATACGTGTAACCAATGAACTTTGGAAGTAGTTGCAAACGTTATGTGATTTTTGTCTCAAACGCTACTGAAGGATCTACGTGAAAAATTTGACTCGACATATGAAAGGGTCAAGGTAAAATTCTTGGATCTGAGGGTCAAAACACCACCCCGACTTATGGCCTGACTCGCACTATGGCCGAAGATATACGGTATATAGAATTTGACAAGAAAATGAGAGATAATGACATACCAATAGTTTTGCAGAAATTGAAAATGTCATATTTATGAAACAGTTATAATATGAGTCTTACTTCTTGACAAATGATCTGGATCCAGTATCCATATTATCTCATAAAAACTGTCGGTTATCACAGTAGAAAATAAAATTACTATAATCAGCAAATAACCTATCCCTCGGTACGTCGTTTTGTAGGAAATTAATAAAACAACAGAACACACACAAGATTAAATCGCAGTGTTTGAAATTAACTTTTTAGCCTGGTGGCAGGTACTTGCCACCTGATCTGAAAGTCGGTGGCAAGATGCTCTTACCTGGGGACAAAATAGGAAAATAGAAAGCAATGTATGGACATTTTCAACAAGCAAGAAAAACAAATGGTGATCAGATAATTCTGAAAGTATTTTCCTGATTGTTTTGATTTCCGTGGCGATTTTGCCACGGACTTTCAGATCAGGTGGCAAGTTGGACATTTTCGGTGGCAAAACTTCCACCTGCCACTGTTAATTTCGATCCCTGCATCGTTGTGTGGTATTGTTTTCCAGTTCGCAACGAACAATATTGAACGATCAGTAACCGACACTCTAATATTGCATTCAAAATATTTACTGGATCCGGATCATCTGACAAGAAGTTCGTACATGTCATTTTCACTTTTTACAAATTTTCGGTATATCGTCGCTGTGCTGACAAAACCTCGTATAATGAAAATCACTACTTTTCTGGAGAAGCAAAATACTGATTATTTTTATGAATTCGTCTTTATGTGACAAATAAGGTCTATATTCTGGTACCATATTAAAACACAAATTAATAGATAAAACTTTATTTATTCTATCATTAATAAAACTTTATTTTTTCTATCATTTGGTATGACGATTTTTTAAATGTACGATATTTTTGTACCAAGTTTTGTTCACTTTATGTATATAAGAGCTTTTAAGCATTTTACCACTCATACGATATTACGTTTATTTTTTATCTGGCGATCATGATATACGACAATTTACATTTCACTCGAGTTTAAGCTTTGCATACCTTGACACACAAAGAAAAGGACAGGCCTATGCTCTATGTACCATAATACATGCACTGGCCAAATCCAATAATCTGCATGTGTTTTGATATGTTTAATGTTATTGCTCCGCATGCTTGAAGAGTAAAATTTATTCGAGGTTTTGATATTGAAAAATTCAGACCAATAAATATACGAGATTTAGTCACGGGCGAGTTTTGACACTTTTCATTGGTCGATTGCGCCGAGATTTTGACAGGATTTTCGGCCAAAATGGATATATGAGGTTTTGTCAGCACAGCAACGATATAATTATCAACCCCTGTAATATCAAATTCCAGGTGGTAATCAGGGGCTGAAAACGGCAGAACAGTCAGTAAGATGACGGCGGTCGTCAACTGGTAGAAGTAGAAGTACAGGACGGACGTACAGACAAGGGTAAAACTTAATGCCCCCATCGCCTAAAGACGGGGCATAAAATCACTTCGTAATGTGCACTGGGTCAAAAAGGGTTGCTTTATATCTGGGTGTATGAATATGAAAGTAAGTTATTATAGCAGAATATATTTTGTCATAATTTATCTTCTGAATTTTGTAAACACCGCGAAATCCCATGTTTTAAACATTCTATGCCATCTGAAAACTCTACAGGCATGTTGCAGGTGTTTACGATTTTGTGAAATAACAATATATTCAAACAACCGGGCATTCAATATTACAAAAACGCCACTTATATCGATTCTGTCGTGTTAAACATCGTATCAGATTATTACCTGCTCTGCCATGGTGAGAGGAAGTTGGAAAAGGACATGGGTTTGCAATTTCCTGTGCACGACGCTTCAGACTGGTGTACCCCAAAAGTACAAATAATGATCGATTTTACCGTATAATATTTACAACCATTCTTTCAGTAAACGGTGTCGGGGTATTTTTCTCTCAAGGTGAAACGAAAATGTCACTGACGAATACATTTAGGAACGGAAGGCTTCTGAGGGTATTGATGTGTTCCATAAGTTATATTCGTTTTCGTTAAAATGCGAAATATATATACAGTACCAAAATGAATTGCGAATTAACTTGAAAACGAATATTCAGACCTTGCTAGAACGCTTTAGTCACGTTTTCAAAGAATCAATGTCGGAAAGAAAATGCTTTCCTTTTGGAATTCAGACTGAGATCCACTGTTATCACGGAATGTCCCTATCTACTTATAAAATGAAGTAAACACAATCTTAACACTTTCCCTCATATAAACGTGTTTTCACGCATTTGCAAACAGAGTAGACCCAGATCAGATGGCTCCTATAGGAATGGAATTTGAAAGGTTTACGGAGAAATCGCCTAGTGACGAAATCGCCTACAATTCACCTTTTCACTGTGACGTCACAAACAAAATGGCGGCGTAGATACAGGGAAACTTCTGCATAGCAACCAATAAGTGTGTATAGGCTGAGCAATAGTTACACATCATTTAACGACTGTGATTTGCTCTATGAAATAATAAATTGTTGGTTTCTGTACATTTACTATGTCCTTTGACTATTATGGCAATCTCTGTGGAGTTTCGAAGGGTAGATACAAGAAGAAGCTTGAATTAATTGGCTTAAACGAATGCCCGTCCTTGATATGGCCTTTATTTGAAATGGGAGAATTCTCATTTACCTGTTGGACATGCCTGATGTGTAAAATAATTCAGATCAATAGTAGATCTATTTAAAATTTTAATTCTCTTTTCATTTCCATAAGATCTAGCTTGATCTAGATCTATAGACATTAAAATATAGATCTAGATCTACAGTCTCATGGCATTCATCTATGTGCTGTAAAATGTCTTTTTGCTAGATCTACTGTACGCACAGTACCGTAGCAGATATAGTAGAAGTATTTTAGAACAGATCTAGATCATATCAACCTAAACTATCTTAAAAACTAGAATTGATAATAATCTAAATTCTAAATTGGTCTAAAACGTTTGGATTTAACTTTGCTGAGCCATAGATCTATAAATAAATCAAAACATAGATCTGGTTTCTTCTATTTTTCGAGAAACTAACAAATCATAAATTTAGATAAGTCGGCACTTTATTTGGTATTTATGTCTAACTGAGAAGTACACCTGTTACGTAATAATTCGTAACTTTGTTGATCAGAAAGTGTGTGATAGATGGCAGCTAGTGGTGATCACTGTCAGATTCAACACTGGAGACAATTTCCCCTGCTGAGAAAATAGCTATAGGGGATTTACTGACATCTGGCACCTTTGATCGCACATTTAGGCCGGGTAAATAATAAAGTCTCAAACTAAGACATGTGCAATTTGTTTTCATGCATTCATAACAATTAAATAGTTAACTACAATTTAAATCTTTGAATGCGGGGGACAAAGTACTGACATTGAAAAACAGTATAAACACAAACAATATAGCTCAAAGGCAACCCTCTGATCAGGGTCTTCACTATATGTAGTGTTTTATAGGTTTAATTAAAAATCTTCTAGCAAATTTAAGCCTGATAATAATGAAAGGAATATACAGTTAAAGAATAATGGGACAGATCACTTTTAAATTTCGGCATACAAAGGTTTAATCTTCACAAAGTAACAAAATAATAAGAACGTTTTCATAGTTATATTTGTGCATAAAAATATGCTTATGGGGGGAAAAATGCCACCTTTTTTTAATTAGTTATTCTTTATCTCTTTTTTTAATTTGTTTTTGAAGTTATTATGCACACAGTGTAGATCCAGACCATGAGGTTCAAAATGGAGCCTTATGGTTAGGATCTACGCTGTTTGTCTATTTGATTAATATATCTTTAATGTAGTACAACACACACCAAAGCACTAACAGTATGTCCTCAATTTACATTGCACAAAGTGTAGAGCCAGATCATGAGGTTCGCAATGGACCCTAATGCTTTTGATATACACTGTTTGTCTATTTAATGAACATATCCTAAATATATAACAACCACACTAACAGCACTTATCATCCATAACATTTTTATGTTGTCTTGTTTACATTGCACGCAGTGTAGATCCAGATCATGGGGTTCACAATGGAGCATTATGGATTGGATCTACACTGTTAGTCTGTTTGATGAACATATATCCTAAATATAGTACAAACACACTAACAGCACTTATCACCCATAACAAATTATGTCGTCTATGTACATTGTACACAGTTTAGATCCAGATGTCTGCTAGCAATGTATTTTGAAGACTGTTGATGAAAAAAACAACTTATAAATAACTTTTAAAAAATGGTGGCATTTTTATAGGGGTATTTTTCCAGTGTTTTTTTTTTCTGGATGCCTTTTTTCCAGTGGTATTTTTTCCTACATTCTGTTTAAAACGCTTTAAATCTACCTCATAATGATGAAAACACTTTTGCAAACAGAATAGACTCAGATCAGATTGCTCACGTAGAGCCGTTTGATGCTCGGTTTGCTTATCCCATTAGTTATTACATACATATGCATTACCATTAACACTTTTTACGCCCTTGCAAACAGAGTAAACCTAGATCTGAAGGCCCTTGTAGGAGTCGTCGGATCAGGGCCCACTGTGCTTATGAACTTATAAATTAATAGTCCTGACTATATTTTCTACCAGTATACCAAAAAAATAATTTCATAATGAAGCTCCAGATTTTTAAGTAGATCAGGCCATTTCAAACCTTTGTCACTCAATTCCAATCGATTTTTTTTTTATCTCGAGTCAGACTGAACCTAAAAATCTCCATCGTTTTTCAGGACTCCCATGCTAGATCTATACCCCCTATGCCAGGCAGTAGAGTCTAACAAGGATGAATTAAAATGCCGAAATGCATTTTCTACTTGATAATTCGATCAGCTGTTTCTTTGTCAAATTGAAAATGACCTCCACGTGTAAAGCTCGCGGAGCGTATCATTTTTCAATAGGGATATGTACAGTGCATATTTATAAGAATAAAAATTACGTTATTTCGTATATTACGTAAACTTCATTGAGCTGTAATTACCCTCGGAAAAATCGAACGAACCACTCGAAAACATTCGTCCGCCATTTGCAATTTGAAATGAACATGTTTACAATGGGGAAAAACATTGTTTTTAGGTCTGAAATCTTTATTTAAAGTTGGATTTTAAGGTGAACTCGGACACAAAGTTCCTGAAAACACAGGTGCTTCAAATTTGATCTCAATCCGGTAAGAAATGAAAAATGAATCTAGAAAAAAAGTCAGTGGCAAAGTTTATTGAAAACCATAACGGTACAATCAGTAATACATGTAATAAGCAAACAAGCAGATCCTGATTAAACGATTCCCACAGTAGCTTTTTGATCTGGGTCTACTCTATTTGCACAAAGAAGGTGTTATTATCAAATATCTAACGATTTTATCAAGAAAATCTGAATGCACCATTGAGTAATAAATATGGCGGACTGAAATAGCTTCCCCAGTCGTCAAGGGGCGCATAACTCTAACCGACCACAAAGTCCCCGGATGTATGAAAAGGTGAATTAGATATATAGTAAACCAATTGGAGAAATCGCCTAGAAAGCAATTATATAGTGTTTGTATTTCACACCTATGGTACAGGACAGATAACATGACGGAACTATAAAGAATTTTTGTAACAAGATTAAATTGCTCTGTGGTATTATTTTCCAGATCAAGATGACCAGCATTGATTGATAAGTGTAGCCCCTGATCACTACATAGAATTAATTTGACAGAAAATATTTATATATAATGAGCGATAATTATAATAGTTATGCAGAAACAATGAATGACATAGGCACGGAACAAGTTATAGTATGAGTCTTATGTCTAGTCAGATGATCTGGATGCAATCAGTGTAACCCCTGATCACTACATAGAATTTGACAGAAAATGGAAAAAGAGCGATTTGAATGATATATCAATAGTTATGGCGAATTTGCAGAGAGAGAAAATGTCATGAGTCTTACTTACTGTAATATGATCTGGATCCAGCAAATATTTGAATAGCAATATTATTTAATAAAAACTGTCTGTTATCACAGTAGAAAATAAAATTATTATAATGGGCAAAGGACTGGCAAAGTACTGATCCTGCGATACGTCACTTTATAGGAATTGAATAATTCCACAGACCACCGACATGATTAAATTGTGTGGTATTGTTTTCCAGGTTGTAATGAATAGTATTGAACGATCAGTGTAGCCTCTGATCACAACATACCAAAATTGCCTTATGTTCGAAGCAATTATAATATGAGTCTTACTTCATGTCAGAGGATCAAATTCCATAAGCAAACAGAGCAGACTCTGGTCAGATGGCTCCTACAAAAGATGTCTGATCTGGGTCTATTCTGTTTTCCAACATACATGTGTAAAGATGTTTTTTTGTGAAATAAAGGGTTAACAATACACACTTTACGTAGATATTTTTTTATTAGCTCACCTGAGCCGAAGGCTCAGGATGAGCTATTGTGACCGCTATTTGTCCGGCGTCCGGCGTCCGTCCGGCGTCCGGCGTCCATCCACATTTTCAAACAACATTTCCACTGAAACTACTGACCCGATTTTAACCAAATTTTGTCAGAAGCATCAGTGGCTAGGGGGAACGAAACATTGTTCACATTATGACCCCCGGGCCAAAAATGGCCCCGCCCAAGGGCTTATCAGTTTTTCATAGGAAAATCTTTAAAAATCTTCTTCTCTGAAACTGTAAGGCCTAGACCTTTGATATTTGGCATGTAGCATCATCTAATGGTCCTCTACAGAA
The DNA here is from genome assembly GCA_963576725.1 of Azorinus chamasolen. Classification (NCBI taxonomy): domain Eukaryota; kingdom Metazoa; phylum Mollusca; class Bivalvia; order Cardiida; family Solecurtidae; genus Azorinus; species Azorinus chamasolen. The sequence goes on along the minus strand of OY755246.1, from coordinate 43,707,661 downwards.
ATTGTTCAAATTATGACCCCCGGGCCAAAAATGGCCCCGCCCAAGGGCTTATCATTTTTTCATAGGAAAATCTTAAAAAATCTTCTTCTCTGAAACTGTAAGGCCTAGACCTTTGATATTTGGCATGTAGCATGATCTTATGGTTCTCTACAAAGATTGTTCAAATTATGACCCCAGGGCCAAAAATGGCCCGTCCAATGGCTTATCAGTTTTTCATAGGAAAATCTTTAAAAATCTTCTTCTCTGAAACTGTTAGGCCTAAACCTTTGATATTTGGCATGTAGCATGATCTAATGGTACTCTACAAAGATTGTTCAAATTATGACCCCCGGTCCAAAAATGGCCCCGCCTAAGGGCTTATCAGTTTTACATTGGAAAATCTTTAAAAAAAATCTTCTCTGAAACTGTAAGGCCTAGACCTTTGATATTTGGCATGTGGCATGATCCGGTGGTCCTCTACAAAGACTGTTCAAATTATGACCCCTGGGCCAAAAATGGCCCCACCCAAGGGCTTATCAGTTTTTCATAGGAAACTCTTTTACATTCTTCTTCTCTGAAACTGTAAGGCCTAGACCTTTGATATTTGGTATGTAGCATGATCTAATGGTCCTCTACAAAGATTGTTCATATTATGACCCCCGGGCCAAAAATGGCCCCGCCCAAGGGCTTATCAGTTTTTCATAGGAAAATCTTTAACATTCTTCTTCTCTGAAACTGTAAGGCCTAGACCTTTGATAGTTGGTATGTAGCATGATCTAATGGTCCTCTACAAAGATTGTTCATATTATGACCCCCGGGCCAAAAATGTCCCCGCCCAAGGGCTTATCAGTTTTTCATAGGAAAATCTTTAAAAATCTTCTTCTCTGAAACTGTAAGGCCTAGACCTTTGATATTTGGCATGTAGCATGATCTAATGGTCCTCTACAAAGATTGTTCAAATTATGACCCCAGGCCAAAAATGGCCCCGCCCCGGGGCTTATCAGTTTTTCATAGGAAAATCTTTAACATTCTTCTTCTCTGAAACTGTAAGGCCTAGACCTTTGATATTTGGCATGTAGCTTTGGCTTGTGGTCCTCTGCCAAGATTGTTCAACTTACGACCATGACCTCTGGGCGAAACTTGGCCCTGGCTTATCAGTTTTCAAGGGAAAACTATATCATTTTTCTCTGAAACCATAAGGCTTAGACCTTTAATTAATGGCATACTGCTTTGCCTTGTGGTTCTCTACCAAGGTTGTACAAATGATGGCCCCGTCCCTGGGGTATCTCAGGTGAGCGCTTCAGGGCCTCATGGCCCTCTTGTTGATAAAACAATTTTATTTTTTACTGTGGTAACCGACATTTTGTAATAACTAATATTGCTTTTCGAAAATTTATTGGATCCAGATCATCTAACAAGAAGTAAGATTCATATTATAATTTGTTCCGTGCGTATAACATTTTCACTTTCTGCTAATATTCGGTATATAATTATCCATCCCTGTAATATTGGGCTGTCAAATTCCAGGTAGTGATCAGGGGCTGCACTTATCGTAAAATCTTGGTCATCTTGTTCTGGAAAACAGCACAACAGGACAATTTATTCTTGTTACAAATGTGCTTTATAGTTCTGTCATGTTATCACTACCTGTACCATAGGTGCGAAATACAAACACTATATAATTGCTTTCTAGGCGATTTCTCCAATTGGTTTACTATATATCTAATTGTAGGCGATTTAGTCACTAGGCGATTTCTCCAGCACCCATTTGAAAGATCTGTTTCTTTACTTTCTACATTGACGACAGTGTGCCGCGTTTTGGTAACTATTTTTCCATGAATATTCAGTAGGTATTGAAATATAGAATAAACGTAGAACAAGGAAAGGTTTAATAAGATTTCTTAACCCTTTCCCTCATATAAACGTGTTTTCACGCATTTGCAAACAGAGTAGACCCGGATCAGATGGCTCCTAGATGAGCTGTCTGATCAAGGTCTGCTTGTTTGCTAAAAGAATTTGATAAATCTGGGGTTTTTTTTGCTTTCTAAAATGTCCCCCCTTACATATTTCTTTATAACTATTTTTTCAATGAATACTGTACTCATTAATTTAGGTATTAAAATTTGGAATAAACATGGAACAGGGAAAAGGTTAACCTTAAATTATCAGAATCTGCAGCTATTCCACATCCATTTGTACTTGATAGCAAAATTTGGACATGAGACAATCCAAACATTCACTATGCCCAGGCATAAATCATGTTGACCAGCCCTTCTGAATCTGTATCTATATCTATACGCCGTAGAATCCTATAAAGGCTTTTATACGATGGGTGAGAAGAGATGCCGTTATTATTGGCGATGATCTCTTAGGGCTGTCTTGAAGGCCTCTACGGAATCTGCATGCACAATGCTGTCTGGGAGTTTGCGCCACTGTATCAGAGTGTCTACCAGTACAAAGAATGAATGTTTGTATTGAACAGTCTTGCTATTTGGGACTGCGAGGCCCCTTGAATTGGAGTGTGTTACAAGTCGGCACTTCAACATATAATAGTTCAACTTCAACTAATATGCTTAGGGTTGAGTATAAAGAAAATAGCTGACAGCTGCATTAAATAGTGAATCAATTGTCAAGCTCAAGGGTTAGGTCATTGATTTTTTCAAGGTGTGATTCCCACTAGTGACAGAAATATTGTAATGCTTGCTTTTGCAACCAAGTGTCGTAAGATGGGCATTTTTCCCGGATCAACCGTAAAGATCTTTGCTATTCAAAAAGACTAACACTTCATGTCAAAGTCATCAATTCATAAATGATGACTTCTGAAACATGTCGGCACTCATACATGTACCTTGCACCTTAAATATACATAGCATAGAGTATAATGGGAATACATTGGAACTGGTTGAGTGAATCAAATCTGTCACTTAGAGTTTAGGTCATGGACTTTTCACCTGGAAGACTTTGGTTTGATTACCAGAAATATTTACAACCATGATTTTTTGCATCAAAGTGTTGTAAGAAGTATAAGATCTTTAAATATAGAGATCTTTTTGAAAAGACTTGGAGTTTTTATTATTCTTCTACTTTAGTCAACAGAGGAATATATATATATATATATTTAAGTTTACTGTAAGTTTGTCAATTTGTATCTTTCAATGAATCTTTGGTGCAAACTGGATCATTTGATTTCTCAAAATGCATCAATGCAAAATTTATGAAACTTAATTTAGTAGCAAAATATGTTACCTGCTGTGAAATCTGCCTTAGGCTATTACTGATTACTACGACCAGAAAAAAGTCAGCAAGTACCACATGGCACGCCAGCTGCCATGCCTATGTATTAACTTGCTCCACGCCAGCCACGTTTCTACATAGGTTATTTTCCGGTCAGCCATTTTGCACGCAAATAATTGCCTCCTGGAGTTTTTACCTATACCACGACTGTATCTTTCTTTTTCAATACTGTTGAATTAGTTCTACCACTACCTGCAATTACAGGGCAGTATACCATTGTATCTGTTTTAAGTTCATATTTGTCTTTATTTTTCAGTTTTGAAAATTTTGCCCAAAGGACAAGAAAAGCATCCTGTGGGCTCCTTTCAGCAGAGTGGGACACGCACTCGCAGTGTCTCACCTGCTGTGGGTGTTTCTTTATTTGGAGCGAAGAGACTTGAGAACTAGCTATCTGGCATCTCAATTTTTAAGAGCGACCCCGCTCGCTCACACCTTTCAGGTCCCTTGAGTCTGTTACTCCATAGAGTATCCAGCTCTAAGACCGTCAGCTCTCCGGCCTCGGTTACTGTCACTCAGACACTTCTACCATTCCGCCTTTGGGAACCCTTTTTCCAAGAGCTTCCACCGATTCATCTGCTAGCCAGACGGTACAGATTTGGGAACCCTTTTTCCGAGAGCTTCCACCGATTCATCTGCCAGCCAGACGGTACAGATTCGACCAGTGTCGCTGCTCTTTGCACCGGTGAATTCAGTTCTTCCGAACTTAATTCTATTCACTGGCAATTGAGCACCATCTTGAAGTACTTCTGCTGGTGGTTTATCAAACCGGACCAGCCGGTCCTTCACTAATAAGACCAGTTGGCCAGCCGGCATCGAAGCCCAGTAGACAATCAGTAAAGACTGATCAGCAGAATTCTCCAGTACTTCCAGCCTGACGGCTTTTTTGTCGGGCAGCTCTGTTACCTCCGGTCTGCATACATATTTGACCTGTGCCAATTTTCACCAGCAAATCGTCGGGACCAGATCCTTTGGTGACCTTTCACAGTGCCTAGACCTGTTCCTTGTACACTGTGCCAAGTTCTACCTGTCCGATCTCTGCCCTGGGGCTTTTTGAGTTAGATGGTCAATATAGCTCAACTGAACGTATTTCCCCGTTCTCCTTCTCCCCGTGCTCCTGTGGGGCAAATGCTCTATTTATCACAATGGTTTCACAAAGTAACTTTTACAGAAACGTCAAAAGACGTCAACATGCGGGAATGGGTTAAGGGAAAACCCCTGAAACTTTTGCTCATCCATCTTCGCTTAAGATACCAGCCTCCCCCGAATGCCACCCGGGTCTGCTTAACAGAATTCCACATCTGGACGCAGACAGTTCCCGGTTGGGGATCTCAGCTAGTTCCCCTTCCATTTCTATGTCTTGTCTAGAAAAGTGGGAACAGCGCCAACGGCAACAAGTAAGCATAGCATCAAATATAGACCTTCTTGCTGCTGCTCTTTCGGAAGAGATCTCTTATGAGAATCCCTCCTCCGAAGTCACCCAGCACTTGGCCTTCCAGCTTGGGCTCTCGGCCCAGATATCTAAAGGCCTAGGTCTAGGTACCTCTACAGAGATGCTTCATGCTAGGCGTGATAGCTACCTGCAGTCTGCATCAGTCCTCCAGGAGACACAAACTCAGTGCTCTTCCCCTTTCTTCTGAACTCCTCTTCAGATAAAGGTGAAAGAGAAGGCTGACAGGAACCTTGCCATCGTTCCTCTCTGCCCCCCTCCCCCCTCCCTTTCTTAGGGCGCCAGGCTTTTGCACTTTGCCTCAGCCTGGCGGCGCAACATCACTCAAGACCCTTAGACACTCTCTGTCTTGGAGTCAGGCTACCGTATTCCTTGGAATCGTCAGCCTCCTCTCTCCAGGGTCCCCTTCTTTGTCGTCAGATCATCCCCACATGCAGGACGTCATGGCATCTCTTCTGCTGAAGGGGGCAGTAGAAAGGGTTCCGAACGAGAATTCGCCGGGGTTCTACAGCTACGGTCGGTTCTTTTCTCATTCCCAAGAAAACGGCTCGTTTTGCTCTATCATTGATCTTTCAACTCAATATGAGTTTGTAAAGATAGAAGCTTTCAAGATGGAAATCGTTGCTTCCGTCTGTTTGGCTGTCAAGCCAAACCACTGGGCAGTTTCCATGGGTCTGTCTGAAGCTTACTTTCCATTCCGATTCATCCTTCAGACAGACACCTTCTGTGCTTCTGCCATCAAGGAGCTGTCCATCAGTTCAGGGCTCTGCCCTTCAGCCTGTCCACGGCCCCAGAGTTTTCACAAAACTCATGGGAGGCCTAGCGGCTTTTCTCTCATTCAGTTCTCCGACATTTGGCTGCTTCATCAGCTCATTCGTCTATTCCTGTTACACATCTCTGCTACTACTGGAAGATTGTTTCTCAGTTGTGCCTAATACTGAATCCGGAGATATTGGATCTTGTCCCCTCACAAGACTTGTTCTTTGTGGGAATAAATTTCCTCACTGACTCCAACAGGGTCAGGATCTCCCCACAAAGTGAGGCGGATAACCTTTCCTTTTTTCTGTTCAGTCAGAAGAACCGTTGCTCTGCACACTCTCTTCTGTCTCTTCTGGGAGTCCTCAATTCAGCGGCGGATTTTTGTGTCACTAGGCAGGCTTCACTTACGCCCGCTTCAATTTTACCTACTGACACAGTGGAGTCCTGGAACAGATCCTGTGTTCGCCACCATCCCCTTACTCCCTATCTTTCATGTCTCTCTAGGCTGGACAAGGGTCGTCTCCCTCACAGAGTTTCCATTCTTCCACTGAACCCAGACCTTTATCTGATTCCGGATGCCAGCAAATCGGGTTGGGGAGCCCCTGGGCCTCATGACTTCCGGTCTTTGGGAGGGGGGAGGGAAGGGTCAGATCGAGATTTCAGCAGCATCTTTTTTCTCGCTGGATCTCCTCTGCCATTAAATGGTATATTCCGATCTGTCTTACCTGGATCTCGGCTTCCTGCAGATCAGGCCACATGAGCTCAGAGCCCTCTCTACATCAGGGGCATTCTTTAATCATAAACATTGGATGAGATTCTTAGAGCGGCTTCTTGGAAGAGTAGTTCCACTTTATCTACTTGCTATCTGCGCTCTTTTGCGACCCGCAGAGCAACCTTCGTTCTCTCGATCCGTTTGTGGCTTCTCAATGGGTGGTTTAACTCCCGGGCATATTGTGTCTCTACTTTTGGCTGCTGGTGTGACCAGTTAAGTTAGAACAATACACAATATTACTCAGAAGATACTGTGAAGAAACAATATTATACTTCTGAGAATACGGCCGAGCCCTGTTGTCTTTTGGTGAGTAACTCCTGCCCACCTTTATGACAAAGTCAGCAGATTTCACAGCAGGTAACGTATTTTGCAACTAAAATGCGATTTTTATAGTAAAATCTGTTTTAGTTAGAAATACTTACCTGCTGTGAAAGGGATGGCCCTCCTCCCACCCCGCTGGTTATGTTATGTTATTTTGGGAGCATATAACCAATGTAGAAACGTGGCTGGTGCGGGGCAAGTTAATACATAGGTATTGCAACGGGCATGTCACTGCCATGCGGTACCTGCGGACTTTTTCCCGATCATAGCTAATTAATAATAGCCTAAGGCAGATTTCACAGCAGGTAAGTATTTCTAACTAAAACAGATTTTACTTTAAAAATTGCATATTTAGGAAGCTTATTATTGAGCATAAAACAATTTTGATTTTGATAAGACACAAAGTGACTTTGCTTCTGAGCTGGATTGGAACTGTTTGCAAATCGAGGGCTTGGTGCAAAACTATTCTAACTCCTTCACAAAGTTTTGCACCAAGCCTTCGAAATGCTGAATCATGATCAACTAGAGAAGGGTAAAACATTCTGACTATATTTTTTTTCTCACTTTTGCAGGCTGTCCTTCCAAGGGTGACTCAGTGCTGGTATTCTGAAGACAAGAGTGGGGATGCAGGAACCACAGGTACGGTACATGTAATACTTTTTCAAAAGACATTGTTTAGTCAGGCAATTGTCATAAGTACCAGTAACATAACCCTATGCCTCATGAATATTTATGTAAGAAAGAATGACATCATGTCTATGAATATCTATCAGCTGATTTTTATAATGGCATCAGAAATAAGATAAATTTTGACCATGGCAGAAACTAGAATTCAGATCTATATTATTCCTTAACCCATTCCCTCACAGGCTATTTTTAGATCCAACCTCTTTGAATAAATCTACCGAAAAGGAGCATTAACTAGAGAAAAGAAACATTTAAGAATTTTTTAGTTTTGAAATCATTCTGATAAATGCTGTATTTATCAGATTGGTTTCAAGAAGTGAATATTACAGAGGCGTAGAAAGGCGTATTTATGGAGGAAAGGGTTAAGCAAACAGAGCAAACCCTGATCAGGTTCCTACAGGAGTTGTCTCATCTCAATCTACTCTGCTTACCGAAGTAGTGAAAAGGCATCTGTATGAGGGTAAGGGTTAAGGTAACAATAATGACTTTGGAGGATACAGTAGAATCTATCTTAAGCCGTTATCAAAAAGAGATCTAATTATTTAACCCTTCCCTGTTTAACATTTATTATGCTCCCCAACAGCGGTGTTGGGGGGAGCATATAGTCGCCGCATTTGTCCGTCCGTCCGTTCGAACTTTGTCCAGAGCATACCACAAAAACTGTAACAGATATCAACATGAAACTTCATATGGTATGAGGAGAAGTGTAGTGCACAAGCACCATCACTCTCTCTTGCATAATTCAGGAGTTATTGCCCTTTGATATTTTTCTTACTTAAATTTTGTCTGGAGCATAACACAAAACCTATCATAGGTATCAACATAAAACTTCATAAGTAGATAAATCTCAATGAGCGGTGTTGGGGGGAGCATATAGTCGCCGCATTTGTCCGTCCGTCCATCCGAACTTTGTCCAGAGCATACCACAAAAACTGTAACAGATATCAACATGAAACTTCATGGGTGGATTGATCTCGATGAGGAGAAGTGCAATGCACACGCACCATCACTCTCTTTTGCATAATTCAGGAGTTATTTCCCTTTGTTATTTTTCATATTTCAAATTTGTCCGGAGCATACCACAAAAACTATAATAGGTATTAGCATGAAACTTCATAGGTAGATAATATCTACTAGATAGATCTCGATGAGGAGAAGTGCAGTGCACAAGAATCATTACTCTCTTTTGCATAATTTAGGAGTTATTTCCCTTTGTTATTTTTCATACTTCAATTTTGTTGCTGCCCTTTGCCATACAATATTTTTATACCCCCACAAACGAAGTTTTTTTTGGGGGGGTATACTATACTGGAGTCACTATACTGGAGTCACTATGTCCGTCTGTCTGTTCGTCCGTCCGGCTTGTCCAGATCATAACTTTCAAAGTATAAAAGCTATTGACTTCAAACTTCATATACAGATAGATCACATTGACCACAAGTGCAGTGCACAAGGTTCGTTACTCTGTCTTCAGTATTTTTGGAGTTATTACTCTTTGTTATTTTTCTCAAAAACTGGCTTGTCCGGATCATAACTTTCAAAGTATAAAAGCTATTGACTTCAAACTTCAAATACAGATAGAACACATTGACCACAAGTGCAGTGCACAAGGTCCATATTGTCATTATGTCTCCCCCAGTATACTGGGGAGACATTTTGGGTTTTTTGTGTGGCGTCATTCCATCTGTCCGATTTTACTTTGTCCGTGCGGTTTCTCCAAAACCTTGGGTCGCATTTTCATGAAACTTCATAGGATTAATCCCCACCATGCCTAGTTGTGCATATCGTATTCCTGTTTCGGTTCGATGATTTTCTGCAGAGTTATGGGACTTTGAAATTTTGACATGGAGAATTTTGTCTGCGCGGTTTCTCCAAATCCTATGATCAGATTTTCATATGCCTATATGTGCATATCTTATTCCTGTTCCGGTTCTATGATATTTTTTAGAGTTACTGGACTTTGAATTTTTTACTTGGAAATTTTTTTTCACAGTTTTTCCAAAATCCTTGTTCGGATTTTGATAAAACTTGGTAGGATCGATCAGCACCATGCCTAGTTGTGGATATCTTATTTCTGTTCCAGTTCGATGATATTTTTTAGATTGACGGCACTTTGAAAATTTTACATGAAATATTTTGTTCGCACGGTTTTACCAAAATCTTCGCGCGGTTTCTCCAAAATCCTGGTTCGGATTTTGATAACACTTGGTAGCATTGATCAGCATCATGCCTTGCTGTGTATATGTTATTCCTGTTCCACTTCGATGATTTTTGGCAGAGCTATGAGACTTTGAAATTTCTACGTGGAAAATAACAAGTGGGGGAGACATCAGTTTTTGTATCAAAAACAATTCTAGTTGCCCTTTGTTATTTTTCTCAAAATCTGGCTTGTCCGGATCATAACTTTCAAAGTATAATAGCTATTGACTTCAAACTTCATATACAGATAGAACACATTGACCACAAGTGCAGTGCATAAGGTCCATACCTCCGTCTTCAGTATTTTTGGAGTTATTGCCCTTTGTTATTTTTCTCAAAATCTGGCTTGTCCAAATCATAACATTCAAAGTATAAAAGCTATTGACTTCGAAATTCATATACAGATAGAACACATTGACCACAAGTGCAGTGCACAAGGTCCATAACTCTGTCTTCAGTATTTTTGGAGTTATTGCCCTTTGTTATTTTTCTCAAAATCTGGCTTGTCGGGATCATAACTTTCAAAGTATAAAAGCTATTGACTTCAAAATTAATATACAGATAGACCACATTGACCACAAATGCAGTGCACTAGGTCCATAACTGTGTCTTCAGTATTTTTTGAGTTATTGCCCTTTGTTATTTTTGTCAAAATCTAGCTTGTAATAAATAAAGAAAATGTTCCGGAGCTTTTCTCTGTCATACCTCAACAAAACTTGTTTATTTTTTTTGCAGTATTGTTGAACACCATTTGAAGTTCTGCATCTGCAATAAAGGTTTTCAATGAATGATCTCCCTTTTCATAATTTAACAAATGAAAATTTAGAGGTCAGGAACTTTATTTCTATAACCCCATCTCTGTTTCAAATGTGCTAGTGGGGGTATTAATCACCTTTAGTGATAGTTCTAGTTTTCCTTTGTAATATTGTATTATATTATGTTTTTTTTAAACAGACATACATATTAAAAATATATTTTGGAACTAGCATTTAATTGGGGAGCATCCTACCGATTCTCTTGTTCAAGAAATGTTCACCTTGTTAACTCTTTGCACGCTAGCGGCGAAACTTGCATACCTATGCAAACAGTTTGGATCCAGATGAGACGCCGCATAATGCGGCGTCTCATCAGGATCCAAACTGTTTGTCATCTTGACCATATTTTTGCAAAGAATTGAGAGAAAGTTTATTTCAAAAATTAAAGCAGACGACAATTGTTGCAGACGAAAAATTACTTAGCGTGCAAAGAGTTTATATTCATGGATATAATCAATCAAATGGAACATGAAAAAGGGATTTTCATCACAATGGTGGAAACTGTATAATTAGATTTATAAAATCCCATGAGCAAACAGAGCAGACCCTGATCAGACAGTTCCTATAGGAACCGTGTGATCTGGGTCTACTCTGTTTGCAAATGCGTAAAAAAACATTTATATGAGGGAAAGGGTTAATGCAGGTCAGAAGTAGAGTGGCAAAAGGTGCCTCTATCAGGTGAAGAGTTATTATAGCCTGTGTAAGCGAAGTAACCCAATTATACACGTTTACCTGCTCAAAACCCTGAAAATTTTCCTAATGCCGTAAATTTTCTGTATTGTACCCCTGAACCTTTTCTCTGTTCTGTGTTTATTCAAATTTCAATACCTACTGAATATTCATGGACAAAATAATTATAATGAAATATTGAAGGCGGAACATTGTATCCATTTTAGAAAGTAAAGAAACAGATCTTTCAAATTCCATTAGCAAACAGAGTAGACCCTGATCAGACAGCTCCTATAGGAGCTGCCTGATCTGGGTATTCTCTGTTTGCAAATGCGTGAACATGTGTTTACATGAGGGAAGAGGGTTAATGCAAGTATTAATCACTTGTTCTTGTAAACTACTATCTGACTTGTGTTAGAAACAGCTCTGATCAGATAAATAAGAAGCAGGTAACTCTGTCACAGGTCTCTTCAGGATCCAAACAGTCTGACACTTGGTCAATAGTTTCTCAAAAGCTCATCGAATTGAAAATAAAGAACACGTGTATGCAACAGATCAGAGATTAACCCTTTTAACCCTTTACTTCATAAATACGCCTTTTTACACCTTTGCAAACAGAGTAGACCCAGATCAGACGGCTCCTATAGGAGCCGTCTGATCAGGGTCTACTCTGTTTGCTTATGATATAAAGCAGATATGATTCTACAGTTTTTGCCATGGCCAAACATTCCTGTGTCCATGTGGTATAATAACAATTAATGTTATTTATATTCATGGTGTCATTATTTCTTAAATGATTATTCATGGAGTAAAGAGTTACGCTTTACTCCATTAATATTCAGGCAAGAAATAATAACAACATGAATATAAATTCACTGAATGTTTTATGATGGCACTATCAACAAAAGAGTTTTTTTTTATCTTGACAGAAACTCTATTATCAGATCTATGTTAATTCATAAGCAAATAGAGTAGGTCCTGATCAGAGTTGTCTGATCAGAGTTGTCTGATCAGGGTCTACTCTGTTTGCAAAGGCATTGAAAAGCGTATTTAACCCTTTCCCTCATATAGACGTGTTTTTTGCAAACACAGTAGACCCAGATCAGACGGCTCCTAGAGGAGCCGTCTGATCAGGGTCTACTCTGTTTGCTAATAAAATTTGAATGATCGGTTTCTTTACTTTCTAAAATGACTACAATGTTCCACCATCCATATTTCTTTATAACTATTTTGTTAATGAATATTCAATAGGTATTGAAATTTGGCCTAAATACAGAACAGGGAATGGGTTAAGGAGTAAAGGGTGGATGTCATAGATGTCATGTATCACAAGATAAGAGTAAATTGGTTATCTTCATACAATTTGTCTTGCTCTGATTTTTACAGACCCTCCATCTGCTGCAGCACCACCTCCAGCTGAACCAGCTACTCCAAAACAGGAGCCATTTGATAATACACAATACAAGAGTGAAATGTTCTACCAGCACAATGAGTGGTCGTTTTATGACATTGAAGAAGCTTGCTCGGCCAGTCGTGTTGGACAACCATCCGCTGTAGGACACTACAATAAATTACCAAAGGATGTTTTAGAACAATTAGAAAAGAGCTGTTGAGTTTTCTCGGTGGTCATCTAAACTGAAGCTCTGTTTTAACTGCAGTTATTGACTTATGTTGTTGTGGGGTCACATGAATTTGATAAATTGTTTGATAATTATCTGTCTGACAGGCAGAATAATAGGCTCATTTTGTTACAAAATATGCAGTGAATATTACCAGCACTTCAAGTGTATCTGCATATGAAATAGATTGTCATTAACTTTAGTAATTTGTCCTTTTCATTTATTTTACCTTGTCTTCCTTACAATACAAAATACATGTATGAGTTGAAAGTGTTGGTCTGTCTGTACAATGTACATGTATTTCTGTTATGAATATCAACTTCTGAAGGGATAGATTTTCAAATTACACATATATAATACATAATGTTCATTATGCACTGTTGATTTTGTGCAGAGCCTACTACTTTTGTTCAAAATCATATTTAGTAGAATATCATCATCATGTTGAATGCTTTGTGCAAAGCTGTTGTTCTACAGTTTAACCTTTCCCTCATAGATAAGCTTTTGACACCTTTGCAAACAAAGTAGACCCAGATCAGACAGCTCCTGTAGGAGTGTTATCATAGGTCTTTGGTTCTGTTTGCATATGAAATAATATAGATCTGATTCTGCTGCTTCTGCCTTGGTAAAATATCAAATTCAGGTCACACTGTGCAATATTTTAGTTTCATTTAAGCAATAACAAATACAGGCCTGCCTACAAAACACCTTTCAGTGTCACTGCTTTGCTTTGGGGCATTTATATAAACTGTCACAGACCCATATGTCATTCCCCAACATGTGGCATATTTCTGTTGTATTATTCTCCCATTATGATAACTCTTTCCACATTATGGATAAATTTGAGAACTTCTGCAAACAGTATGGAGCCAGAACCTGTACTCCATAGATAGTCTTTACAAATGGAGTAGACCCTGATCAAGGTCTGTTCTGGTTGCTTATAGAATTATACAGATCTAATTTTATAGTTTCTGCCACGATCAAAATGTCCTGTGTTCATATGCCAGTGTAACAAAAATAAGGATACTGTAACTGAAATCACAATGTGATATAGGAGCTGTCTGATCTGGGTCTACTCTGTGTTTATCCCTTTACTCCATGGATATTTATGAGAGAAATAATGACAACATTATTATTAACCCTTTCCCTGTTCTGTATTCAGGTCAAATTTCAATACATACTGAATATTCATTAACAAAATAGGTATAAAGAAATATGGAAGGTGGAACATTGTAGCCATTTTAAAAAGTAAAGAAACATATCTATCAAATTCTATTAGCAAACAGCAGACCCTGATCAGACGGCTCCTCTAGGAGCCGTCTGATCTGGGTCTGCTCTGTTTGCAAATGCGTGAAAACACGTTTATATGAGGGAAAGGGTTAATTAGGTTAATGGTTATAATAGCAAATGGACATATGATGTTTTAGCCAAGACAGAAATTGTAGAATCATATCCATATCATATCATAAACAAACAGAGCAGCCCTTGATTAGATGGCTCCTACAAGAGTTCCTCTGCTCCGTTTTCAAAGGCGTAGAAAAGCGTATTTATGGAGTAAAGGGTTAAGTAATATGGATGGATTGGAAAGATAGCCATGAACTTTTTAACCCTTTACCTGATACATATGCCTTTATAAAAATTCAGCATATAAATATTCAAGATTTTATTATTTCTTACATGAATATTCAAAATGACAAAATCAATATGAAGAGTCGGGTGTCAATAGTTCATCAATGTCGTTTCTAATGTAGACTCTGTTTTCTAATGGAATTTGCAAACAGTGTTTGCTAATGGAGTTTGATAGATCTGTTTCTTTAGTTTCTAAAATGGCTACTATTTTCCACCCTCCATTTTGCATTGTAACTATTTTGTCCATGAATATCCAATAGGTATTGAAATTTGGAATAAACATAGGACAGGGAAAGGTTTAGAGTCATCAAAATAGTGCTATATTGAATTATTCAGTTTACCAACCCATGGAGAGGGGAGATTGTACGTCAGAGTACTTATGATAATTAGGATATACCAAAACTATACAAGCACATATATAATACAATGTCAAGTTATTGTACAGCAATTATCACAAGCACATTTACTATAGGACAGATCAGACACCCACCCTCCTGTGGAACACTGCCTAAACCCACCCTCCTGTGGAACACTGCCTAAACACAGGATCAAGCAATGACTAAAGTGATGAACGTGTGCTGACCAAATTCAAATACAGTAAAACCCCACTAATGCGACCACCAAAAAGGGGCATAATTCACAGTGGCAAGGGCAGGTGGTTACTTAATGCAGGACGAAAGTTATGCAGAAAGCTCCTATAGGAGCTTTCTGCATAACTTTCGTCCTGCATTAAGCAACCACCTGCTTATGAAAACAGCCATGTTTGTTTAAGTGGTCGCATTAAGTGGTCGCATTAGCGGGGTTCTACTGTACAAAATACTTTCAATGCTTTCCCTGTTCTATATTTATTCCAAATTCCAATACCTACTGCATATTCATGGACAAAATAGTTATAATGAAATATGGAAGGTGGAACATTGTACCCATTCAAATTCCATTGGCAAATAGAGTAAATCCTGATCAGACGGTTCCTAAAGGAGTCATCTAATCTGGGTCTACTCTGGTTGCAAATTTGTGAAAACATGTTTATATGAAGGATTTATGGTTAAATTTTTCGCCGCCATGTGCGAATCAGTGATAATCTTTGGAAATTGTTTGGATCCAGAGGACACACCGATAGGGTTAATTATAGTTGATGTCGTCAAAAAATAAATTTACAGCTGTGTGGACCCCCAATATATGATATATTCCAATTCCAGAACTGGCATTTCGACCTCTTGTCAATGAAAGCCCAAAAGTGCCACCTTTTAGCTCACAAAGTACCAATGTGAGCTATTAGGACTGTCCTGTATCAGTCGTTATCCATCATCAATAATTCTCTAAACAATATCTCCTAAACTGTATATGTTCCCAAACTTTACTGGAATGGAGAAGAATGTTTAGTGTCAACTATACATACTGTTTGATCTCCAACTGAGACCTGGACAGTTGAAGTACAGACTTATGCATGGGAAGTAATACTTCGCAATAATGTAATGAAAATGTGTGAAAAGTTTCAGTAGAACCTGTCTTGCACGGCCATTTATTTATTGAACATGGATGTCTTAAAAAGCAGGTGGTTGCTTAATGGAGGGAAAAGTAATGCATGATCGATCTCCAATAGGAGTTTTCTGCATTACTTTTGACCTGCAATAAGCTACTACCTGCCTCACATACCTATCATGAGACTTCCTTTTTATGAACGCATAAGACATGTTCTACTGTATTTAAACATTTCAAAAGGTATATCAAAGTCAGGTGAAGATTTAGAGGGTCGCTGAGCCAGAGTATCCCCCTCCCATGAATTGCCCAAACAAATGTTTTTTCAGTAATTTTTTAGATGTAGACCTAATAAAAAATCAATAAAACAATGATTTATTCTGAGTTTTTCCACTGTTTGCAGTTGGATGATATCACTAGTGTCTTTGTAAATTACAAATGGGCAATTTAAGGGGGCGCACTACGCCTCCTCCCCAATCTGAAATCCTTGATCCGCACCTGAGAGCTATTGACTGGAAGCGACAGTGAAGCATGCCTATAAAGTTCTGCCTCCAGATGTGACCTATGAAGTAAAGCTATTTAAAAAAAATTCCCAAAGTATATCGGAGAAATTGGCTGTATATAACTATGTGAACAGTGGGAGCATGCATGCATAATTTGACCTTGACAGGTGACCTTTACCTTAGAGACCGTGCATGAGAATTGGCACTGGATAGTGGTGGGTAAACATATGGAGCGGTATTTGGGTCAAAATTATAGTTCTCAGAAGCTACCCGCCTTATTCTACATGCCTCATTCTAAATTCTTAATTCGTTTCAACTCAAATTATTACGAAACTAACTCACAAAATACTAGCCCTACTTGATGACAACGTTAAAAGGTATTTAGTAATTGTAGAAAATCATTGTTTATCATTGAAAGGTAAAGAATATATAGAGGATATTTGTAATTTTCGGTGGAAGATCGAAAGTTATTTCATCGAGTGAACACCAGACGGTATAATTTCATGAGTGACGAGGGTTATGTTGTATGACGTCATTTTGTATATCTGACAATAATTTAAAACTAAAAGAAAACTGTTGGCATTACTGCACGTCATCTTTACGTCATAAGTCATATAAGCGCGTCATAAGTCCCCCTGTCGAAATAACGAACCCAAAGCAGATCAGTATGGAAAAATAGTCAAACAGGGAGAGCCACACACGAAATGACACCGCACCAAACACCAGCTAACAAGAAACGGTAAAGCCACAAGACAAAACATAACAGGACGCATATCAAGACGAAACACATTAAACATTAAGTATATTAAACAACAAAATTGACCGTAGGCTGAAAGCAGGAGTGCCGCCTTGGAACGGCCAGCAGCCAAACAAAATATAAAAAAGGGCTACTGGGGGACATTAAGTAAGTAACATATTGCACTGCAAACTCGTACA